>JANTCA010011914.1:0-26919 GCA_024741275.1 Chironex yamaguchii | reverse complement strand
TATATATATATCAGTAAGTGTGATATATATATAATATAAGTCAAACAATTTGTTGTGTGTGAAATCCTGTTTATTTATCAAATTATTGTTTCAGGGTCTGGATGGTATTGGATTAAACAGCATACCAAAATGCAGTGCTGGAGAATTTTTAACAGCTGATGGGCGCAATTTCCACTGCGCTAAAATAGGTAATAAACTATGGCTAGACGACATGACGTAGTAGGTGACAGATGGCGCTGTTACAGTACTTCGTTTAGGTGTTTTCTGATTTTCATAGTTTAACCAAAAGCGGGGATCGAACAGAATACTCTAATGAGGTAGAGTCTTATAGCCAATTTTGATGTGTTAAACTGTGGCATGAATCTGACAAGCTGTTTTCCAGATCGAAAATTTATTTGTATTTTACGCTTTTTAACTAGTTATGTTCCAGTATAACTGAAATTACTTTAATGCATTTTGTAAGCTGCACTATCTACATCCTACCACAGCGCTACATTTATCTTAAGCTTCTAAGCTGCTGCCTGAAAACTGACATAATAGTCACGTAGACGCGGAGAGCTTTTCTTAATCAGTTTATTAATGGATTGACATACTAACTAATGGATAATTAAAAACTCAAATTCAAGACTTGATGAAGTATTAAGTTCAAGTAGATGGCAATCTTAAAATAGGGTACGAGATTGACTCAAGGTATTATCAACTATTCGGATTTATGTAATTTTGAATACTCAGTGCCATAGGTATTAAAAACATAGATATAAAAGGACTTTTATTATATCTATGATTAAAACACATTCATTCAGTCATGATATGCCGTCTTCAGTTGGAAACGTGACCACCATTGCTCACCACCCTGCGCTTACCTATGCTGCTTCAGGTGTGTTAGTTGAGGTTCACTTTTGGTTATCGTCTCCCCATTTTCTCCCTTGTCCGTTCCGGAAGTGGGCCTTTTTATCTCTGTATATGATGTAAGAAAATTCACTTCAGGAATCGCATGCGCAGGTCTGCCTGGTAGTCTAAGTTTCGCGAATGGATTCTTTCTCCTTACAGGAGGGCTGTGAAGTTATAGCGAATGAGTCTGACACTCGTCACACGTCAATGTCATTTTACGCTGGTATTCTTAAAAATGTATCGTTGAATACCTATTATTTCACACACTTTAGGGTGGGAAGTAGGGTAAGGCAGGGAATAATTAATGACAAGCAGTATAAATCAAAGAAATCTTTAAAACAGAAATATATGATAAACGTTACGGAGACGAAAATACCATTGAAATGTAAGTAAGCAAATAAGGAAACCTTAAGCGATACGTGATGTTCAGCAATTTTATTAAAGTATCAATCTTTATAATTATCCATTTAAACAATGCATGTGTAGTAAGGTAGTGTATTAGTACCACGATACTTACGTATTGTGACTAAGATATTATCTTGTTGTTTAGGCTGTTATAATAACGTTTCATAATTGTAATAACGTTTTATTTACCCTCTAATTAACAGGGCCAGATTTACTGAATGCTGCAGGTTTCACAAGTAAGTATTTGAGTGCCTTCTTTTTTTTATAACATTACAGAGACTTCAGATGACTTAGTACTGTCATTTCGTGACCAACCAACTATGATATGTTAATTTTTGTCCTTAATTTTTTGCTGTTTTGAACGCGTATTTTCTATAAAATCGTTATAAAGTCTTTAGGATACTCACGGGGCATGGGACTGACTGAGCTACGGTCTGTCCCAGTCTCTTCAGAGACAGGTTTCCAAGTTGGTCTATATGTTGGTAACGTTTCTTAGATGCAGTCAGTCAGTCCCTGTTTAAAAGTCTTAGAGGCAACGTTAACTGTTACCTTAACGTTGATGTTAACATACTACAATGAGAGAGATAAACGTAGATGTCATCGGGAGAGGAAAGATGGATAATCAAAATGATTAAAAATGGCGATGATGATGAATATTGTTATGATTGATAGTTATAGTAATAATGACTATGATGGCGAGGGTGCTGAAAATGGATAATAGTAATAACAATTGATGATGAAAAAGGTGAAAATTAGAATTATGATGATGTTAATGTTGATGATGACATTGTTGTTCTTGATAATGCTAATGGATACCATTTTCATTCATTTCCCGTAAAAAGATTAAAAGATGACATTTTTTAACCAATTGACTCTAATTGGTATGTGTTGATCGTTATTTATATTAATAAGAAGGACTCTCTTGAATTTCTTTCGTAGATTTTAGACAACCTGCACCTCCAAAGCCAACAATGTCTACAGGTATGTATACTATTTCTACTAATGTGTAAATGCTATTTAAAGCAAACTTTAAAGTAACAACAGACTCTTCCGGAAAGAATTAGACCACTATATTTGCATTTCTGCCACAGGTCGGACCACAAGACAAGCTGTTGGCATTAACATTTCCATGTCAACAAGAGAAAGACCGTAAATGAAGACGTACTTCATGTTTGGTGTGGCGGTGCGATTGTTGTTTACTAGATTGGTAGTTGAATTTGTTAGTCCTAGTTCACTAAAAGATATTGATTGGTCCCAACAGTTAATATTTCAGCCATTTGCTAACGCGTTGATTAATCAAGATTTCGTACTCAGTAACTTTTATTTGTTAGAAAATATATTGATTAGAATAACAGTTTTCCAACAGGCTAGATATCTGAGGAAATGTTCCTTACCAACTTTAAGTTTGCACTATTTTTAAGTGGTCAGAGCTTTCGAAAGAAGAAATCTTGGAAACTTTGAGAGCTTTTATTTTGAGAGACTTCAATCTATATTCATGCATGATCGAGCTCTTGACATATGCTGTACAAAATTACACTGCTGGTATTTCAGGGTATTATTTAAATATAAAGAACTTCTTTGACTTGCTTGGGTTTTCAAATGACATGACTCTTTGGTGGGTTTTTTTCACCCACATCAATAATTTTATATCTATTCTACAATTTTGCAGATATGAAACAAGGCATGACTGTATTTGATAAGAATCACATGATCCAGACAATGTATACCGATACCTGGGATCTCGGTGCATTTTCATACGGGGGACAAACGTATCTTGGAGTTTCCCAATTAAGCAGCGAAAGTTTCGTTTTGTACTACTGGAGGAATGGCAGGTAAATACACGATTTCATTTATTCGTTTTAGGAGTCGATCATATACCTCCATTTTATGAAGCCGTTTATTTTTTGTATTCGTTGTTTAGTATAATTGCCAACATATGCTAAGGACGTTCAACTGCATTCTGGTAATAAAAGAGCAACCGACTATCGTACAGAATAGTACGACTACTACTACTTCTTGTTCTACTACTACCAATGCTACTACTACTACTACTACTACTGCTGCTGCTACTACTACTACTACTACTACTACTACTACTACTACTACTACTACTACTACTACTACTACGACTGTTACTACGACTGTTACTAGTATTTCTGCTGCCACTATTTGCACCACTACTGCTGCTACTGCTATTACTACTACTACTGTTGTTACCACTAACTACTACTGCTGCTGCTGCTGCCGCAACGTCTACTATTGCTACACAGTTTTGCTCGTTTGATGAATTTCATTATTCCCGTAGCATTAATGGTTCCATTGTCTATTTTTTCTCGATGTAGGTTCTTCGAGAAACAAACCCTGAAGGTTACAAATGCCAGGAAATGGCGATCGTTCGAGCATGAGGGAAGCTTTTACGTTGCCGTCGCGAGCAACGTTAAAGATAGTCAGTCCCCTATTTATAAAATGGTTCGAGGAACCTTTGAACAGTTTGAAGTTATACCAACAAGCAAAGCTTTCGATGTTGAACCACTAAAAATTGATGGTAGACAATATCTAGTGTATGCATTTTTTTATGGAGCCAAATCAGCTGTCTACAGATTTGAAGGGACAGCCATTATCAAATATCAAGATATAGATGCCATTGGCGCTGATGTGGAATCTTTTAGAATTGATAACAGAATTTTTATTGCTTATGTGGGTAAGAGTTTTGGGGAATTTTTTTGGTTTTGTATGACAAGCAATTTACCCTGCCTGTAATGTTAGAAGTTAAATTGCCTCGACTTGCTCAACTGCCATTTTTAAACAATCCTTTCGATTTTTTTGGACCACAGGCTCTTACTTATGTAACAAAACTGGAAGACAGTATACAGTATTGAGAGCATACGTATGGGAAGAGAACAGCTAGGGACTGTCGATCACAGGGAATAGAATTTGAAATGTGTCAGCAGGTACTGTTCGTGTTTGTGATGACAGGAAATAAAAACATAGATGAAATGTGGACCAAATTAACGGTAGCAGTGAATTAGAAGCTAAATAGCAAATGAGGTGCATATCTAGTCTAAATCGAAGAGGACTTTGTTACCATCGTTTTAGTTTACAGTCAAAGAGGACGATCATTCATAATGGGTCAGCAATTGTAGCAGAAGTTGACATGTGCTCTGCAAGGCCACTTTTGGCAATATTTGACGGCTTACACAAATCTATAACACTAAGAGCTTGTTGTCGTTTTGTAGTGAAAGTTATACACTGTAGTAAATATAGAAACACCTAAAATGTGCGACTTTCTTAGCAAGCATGCCCCTTAGACTCCTAAACGATTTCAACAACCAACAATTTAGAAGTGCTTCAGACATGGCCTGGGAACGAAATGCGATAGTGCATATGTACTAGAGAGTATCTCATGCCATCTGATAGTTATTTCTTTTGTGACAGGCTTATGCCCTTGTGTTGCCGGCTATTTATTGAAAGCAAATGGCTTAACAAACTCAGTTCTCCTTTTCTTTTTGTTAGGACCAAGTACCAAAGGACCGTATGCTTATTTGTTTTTTTGGAATGGCAATCGATTTGAGAGATATGATGAAGTTCCAATAGAAGAAAGGGCATATGGGTTAAAGTATATGAGGATTGGAAATGAACACTTTCTTGCCGTCGCAAGGTTTTACGCTTCAACGTCAATTATTTTAAAGTGGGATGGACGAACGTTTAGACCATTTCAAGCTGTCGAATCATGCCGGGTAAGTACTTTGACGCTTTCCTATCTACTTGCTGTGCTTACTTTTAGATGTTTGAACCTGCCATATTGCTCGAAGCAAAGTAGTGGTGGCAAACTTTTGAGAGTGAGAGAAGGGAATTATGAAAGCCCGTAACGGCGAAATTAAAGTATAATGTAAAAGTGTTTACGGGACATGATATATTGGGCTTGTAGTTGAGCCTTCTGCCACTAGGAGAGGTGTTCTTGGGTGTATGCAGAGATAATTGCTGAGATGGGATGGTATAAGTGTTGGTACGATAGCAATGGATCCTAAATATGGAAATAGGACATGATGTCTTTGTATGTCAATGAGATCACATGGAGAGTCATTGGGTAGAAAAAGTGACCTGTAAAATATAGATTTTTAAGGTTGTTATTTGGTACTTCGTTTTATGTTGTGGAAACTGTTTGTATTTGTTACGTACGTACTTTGATTTATCCAAGGAAAGCGATCTTGATCAGCTTGTATTTTTCTTTCTGTTCTGCTATTAGGCAAGAGATTTCACAAGTGTTAGCACACAAATAATGAAATCAACGGATACATATCTTGCTGTGATAAATTCCGGATGTAGACCAGTGATTTATGCCTGGGACGGAAAACATACAAACAGATTTGTTAAATTGCAAGAGACTGAGTCGAGTTTAACAAGAGATATGGAGTTTTTTACAATGGCAGGAAGTGTTTATCTGGCTGTATCTTCACACAGAGAAACAGCAGTTTACAAAGGAGGACCCTTCGGATAAACCTTATGACCTAATTGTTCATATTTTATTTACAGAGATTTCAAAGAGAGTATATATTGAAATATATAGAGATTGTAAATAAATGAAGTTGTGGTCGATTTCTTTTCTATCAGCCAATTATGGATCTTTTCCCCTGGAAATGGCTTTGACAAGGGCACTCACAAACGTAAGATTACTGAGTTCCAGTCCTCCAGTCGTTCAGGTATGGCTGACAGACCAATACAGCTAAATGCAGCTGTCAACAAAATAAACAGCGAATGCCTGACTTTGTTAGGAACTTCAAAAACCAAGTGGTCACTTCTTGGGTTCATTCAGCATTTTCTACGCTGTGTTGTGTTAACATACGTTACAGAATAATGTTACAAAAATTGAAGGATGTATGTATCGTGTCTCGTAGTATTGTAAATCTGTAAAAGGAAGAACATGGATTTTACTATCCCCTACCTTGTTAGCAGACTAATATCTGTTGGACATGTACCATCTGACTAAAATTGACACCATGGCAACCTGTAACTTATCATGTCTTTCTTCGTGTAGTCGGCACAAAACTCAAAACGAGAGGAGCAGAACAATAAGTGAAGCATTTAATGTGACAGTCTTTTAAAGTACCCTTATCAGTCTGACACTTGTAAGCCTAGTACGAGCTCTGAATTATTTAAAACAACTAATTGTGATTTGCTTTGTTGTTTGCGTATTTCCTATTTGATTTTGGGCAACTGTTACTCTGCGTGCATGAATTCCCCTGGTATTTGCATTTGTTATGTATATTTGATATTATTCCTTTGCTGGTCAAGTGATTTACTTAGTGTCCTTGGTAATAATTCAGAGGCCATTTACTCAGTCCTTGCCTATACTTTTTAAAGCACTTCATACAATGTATTAATCAACAGTTTAATTAATAAAGGCAAATGTCTGACGTCATATACCCTCAACTTGGATGTAACACGACTCGTCTGTATCCGTCTCGCAATTACGAGATTTGTAGCTCCTGTATATTAGAAATTAGATTGGTCCTAGTAAGGTACCAGAAGAATAGGGAGCGATCGGTTTGAAAAAGGACATGGAATTACAAGCTTGGATGAGCCGGCCATTAAGCATGATTCTACCAAGTCAGGATTCCTCTGCTCGCGCGTAGCAGCTCCAGCTGTTGTAGTATTTAAGTGACAAGTAAGCAAAGTTATCCCCAGTGTTTAAGCGTCCGTTTAAGACATCCGATTTTTGTAACATAGTGGTCAAGAAAGGCAACTTAGTTGATGGTTTTCATCTCTAAAGTAAAGTAGATGGTTACAAACTCATAAAGCTTACTGTATTTTTAGTCATTCGTTTCTAAATAGACTAAATTATGTTGTTTACACAATGCAATCTTGAGTCCACAATGCACCAAAATATAAATGTGGACTTAGACGTAAACAGCTCGTTATTAACTCAAATGCATGTTTAACTAGCCCTATCGTTACGTTTGTACAAGATGATACCAGGGTTATGTGACTTGTGACCCAGTCCATACGCATACCTCCCCTCCCAGCCCTACCCATGCAGTCTTAAGTTTTGTTAGAGATTAACTGCTTTTCTTCTTAATAAAAACTTAAATTCTCTATAACCCATGTTAAATTACTGTACCTGTTCCTAATTTTATACTAATAAAATAAATTGTAATTAGAGATTAAGATCATAAATGGCACAAGCATTAATTTACTTTCCACGTACGCGCAATAGTGCCCTAATTACGTATCAATAAGAAACGTTCGTTATAACAGTTAATGTTGATACAAGTCAGTGTACTAAAGTCAGTCAGTGGTCTTTCGTCTTAGTTCAGAATACACATCAGAGTGATTCTTAACAAAGGGTCTCTGTTTTATTTTACCTCTCGTCTCTTATTTGCTGCAAGCGACTCCGATACAGCGATACAGTTGGTGGAGAACCCAGGCAATGCAATGTAATTAATTGTTTTACTTTATTTTATTCTGGAAGGAATTTACCTTGTTGCACATTTTGTCAGTGGTAGATAGTAACGTGTTAAGCCTCATAAAATTTGCCTTGACCAAACTCCATTCTAGATAAGTTATCTTTTTTAAATTGTAAATTGTTTTTATTTTTCACGTACGCCAGATCTAATGTATTTGCTTAGTAGCTGCGTAGGGGCAGAAAGTATCGATTAGATGACTTACCCATTACTATCATGTGCTAAGGCATCGAAGTACGCTATTTCCGTTAGCGTTTATTGGTGACTATTTAAATGTAAATCATTATTGTAATTAAAAACGAGGGAGCCGAGTCACGTGAATTGTTATTTTTTTTATCTTGACATGGTTGCCAACTTTCCCACTCTGCCGCGTGCCACAGCACTTCTTAATACCCTGAAAATCCCAAACTTTGTCTTGCTGTCTTTTGCCACACCGTTTATAGTTCGGGCAGGTCTTTACAGATGTTGGATAGCCGCCTTATTCGAGGTATGGCTTAATCGAGATGATAGAATTGGGATGCAAGGGACGAAATAGAACTTTATAGCAGTTGTCTTCAACAATAAACTAACTTGTTTAGCTGTTTCTACATGGCCACGAACATTTTGTACTCCATTACATAGTCACGGTCACATTGGACGTGCATATGTTACGGTTGTTGTAAAAGACGCACAAGAACCTTAAACGACCCTGTTGACATAAATCGTTCTTCTTACTCGTATAACAAATAGATGAAATATACAATCGATCAACAATATTATATGCACGCCGTACCTCGGGGCTCTCTGGTTATAGTGCCTCTACTGCATCAGGTAGCTTACCCCAGCTACCTTTAGAATGGTGGTATCTTCTTCATGCCTTATGTTCCTGCTCACTCTGTTCCTGCTCACGTTGTAAGCACCTTGGTGTTCCATTCTGTCCTCCACAGCTCCCATGATCTGCTCCCCTTTGGCGCTGGACAGAAGTGGCGAGGGGAGGCTACCGTGTCATAGTCTATTCTGGAACCTGAATTTCTGTGTCGTACAGCCTTAAAGTCGGATACATTCTTGAGCTTATAGTTATAGGTTTGCTAACAGCAATACTAGATGTTGTGGAACACCCGTCTCTGTGGTTGCCACATTTTCTCATGATAAATCGAGTCAAAGGCTGTTTTGAAGTCGACCAACCGCAGCCACGGTTGAAAATCTTGTCGGGAGTTGACGTTCTCCAACAAGTAATAGAGAGAATGATAACTTCAGTTGTGCCTTCTCCTAGAACAAAACTGAACTGTTCCTCTGCTCTCTTTGGAAGCAGGATAGACTGTAGGTGCTGCCGTATGATATCTAGACGTACCTTGGAACTACAGACATAAATAAATTATAACAGCTCCCTGCTTGGAACCATAGCTTATCAAGCTGAGGAACCTATATTTTGAATAATCCTGCACTCCAGGAGTACAGTTATTTCTCACGTTATCACGCAATTCTTCAGACGTCATCAATGATTTTCTTCAGTGAACGAATAATGGTTTCTCTACAAGCCTTGATCACCCTGTTGGGATTTCGTTAGCCTCAAACAGCTTTTGTACTCTTTAGCCTCTGTACTGCTGCCATAACTCCTGCTTCGAGGACCTCACGCTCCTCCTTAACCAAATCACTGTGGCAGGTGCATTTGGCTCTTCTGAACAGCTCTGTAGGACAGTGACTACAGGCTTTGAATGGTTTAGCATATTCCGTTGGCATCTTTGACTCCCAAGCCAGAATTTTATACTGTTGTTGCTTATAGCTGAGTTATCTGCTGGTAGACATTTCCGTGATTACTGGCACGGTAAGCCTATTCTGCTCATTCTGCAATCTTTGTTAGCCATTTGCATTTATCCCTTCAGCAAGCAGATTCAGGTAGCCTTTTCTTGGCGACCTAACTCTTCTTCTTTCATCAATGGGCTGGCAACAACCTTGATCTATCCGTGGCCGCTTAGAAATTAATACATAAAATGAGTATAATCTTCTACAAAGTCACAAAAACAATGTTTCTAGTGCTATTACGAAAAAGCAGTCAAAATGATAATGATCCCTCATTAGAATAAAAAACAACAAGGAAACAAAGCTGTGTTGCTGCCGAAACAAACAAACTACTCCGAAGCAAAGTGCTAAGTCCTAGACACATATTACATTCACTTACACATCGAGCCTAAATTTGTAAAGTATCAACACTAATTCACAAGCATGCCTCGGTTTTCGAACCCGGAATGTCCCAACGGTTTTGTCAGTATGACTTCCACCATAACTAGACCATTTTCTACTTGATCTTCGGTGAAGTTATATTGACTGGCAATATATTTGTTTGGAAGAACTGGATTTTCTCTGACGTTTATTACTGCCTTTTTATCCTCAAACACCGTAGTTGCAACCTTTTGATTTTCTTTAAATTCTTCTTACAATTGTCGCATCCATACACATTCTTGGACTGTGAAAAACAAAGCAATATATTCTGCTTCTGCCATGGACCAAGCATTCGTAGTCACTTTTTTTGCTCCTCAAACTCAGAGCAGCTCCGTTTTTCAGTAATGCGATAATCCTTATGTAGATATAACTGTGTCTGCACGATAGAGTTACTAGAGCACGAGGGCGTGGTACCTAAGAAAAGACTAAAAATTATGCATTAACCATGGAGACCCAATGCATGTGCATAGAGAATTTCACTGGATTCAAAGTTTTTTGAATTAAAGTTAACTCTTTTCTTAGTTGTAGGACTGTAAATTGATAGATGCGGTCATCAATAAACTTTTGCATACATTAGAATCGTCACTTCTTACTTACCAAGAGGTACATGTTTTCGCCAATCCTTTATTGGAGAAACACGACACAGGAGAAATCCAAGTCAGAACAGTACGATATTTTGAAACGAACAGTAGGAAAACTCAATGTTTGATATGTAAGCTTATAGAGTCAAAGGTGTTAAGTCACAAGTAGATGTTACTTGCGTCAATTTGAATAGTTGCAATACAGATGCCTCACCCTAGAGAGCAACGAGTGGAGGGAACGGTATACACACAAGTGGAAATTAGGATATAATAAAAATAACAGAGCTAACCAGTGCACTCGACTTAATGAACGTAAAGTACGGTAATTCTCCTAGTGAGAAGTTATTTAGGCAGGGTAGTGGAGGTAGGGGTGGATGGAGATATAGGAGTACTTGGACATTCCATAAAGGCAGGCTTAAGAGGATCAATACTGACTGTAGTACATTTACCATATAAGCCGATATTGTAGCATTTCACTAAATGAATTTTGAATGGGCCAGTGTATGGGGGATCCAGTGGGTTCTGAACAGCATCCTTTCGTAGGAAGACGTGTGTAGCAGCGAGCAAACTTTGTGAAATGTGATGAGACTGTGGTTGATAGCTTGGGGGTGTAGCAGACAGTTGCTGCATTGCCTTACTTAAACGTTCAACATAATCCAGTGAGGGTAACTGGTCGTGGTCCTGTGAAGGGGTAACAAATTGTCCAGGTAAACAAAGAGTTGTACCATAAACGAGTTCAGTACAAGACCAGCCCAGATCAGCTTTGACAGTAGCATGGATGCCAAGAAGAACAAGTGGTAGGGTTCAGTCCATCGGGTGGGAAAGTGTTGAGCTTTTTAGTTAGATTTCAACTGGCAATGAAAGCTTTCAACTAAGCCATTGTCTTGTGGATGGTAGCAACTGGTTCGAATCCGAGTTGTACCAAGCAATCGAGTGAGTGAGTTGAATAAAGAAGACTCAAATTGGCTACCACGGTCAGTTGTTATAGTTGAAGGAGTTCCAAAATTTGCAATCCGGTTTGTAATGATTGCTTGGGCAATAGTTTCGCAGGAGTATCCCTGATAGGTACTGCTGTAAGTCAAAGGGTGAAATGTGGCGACACAAGTGAATAGATAGGAATAGCCATTTGAAGGAGGAAGAGGACCAATGATATCAATGTGGAGATGACGAAATCTGGCATCTGGAAGGGCAGAATTTCCAAGGGGAGGTCGGGTATGGCGATGCATTTTTGCTCGTTGACAGAAGAGACAGTATCTGGCCCAAACATTAGCATCCTTGTTCATTCCAGGCCATACTTAAGGAGCACAAATTAATTTCTGCATAGCTCGTATGCCTGAGTGAGATAAGGAATGCAAAGCATCAAAAATGGCATGTCGGGACCAGGGGTTTTGGAGTACCAGTGGACACATGACATTGGATTGTACCAGAGCCATTGGGTAGGGGAACATCTGCCAACGTCAGGCTACGGATACTGGAAGTCTCTTGGAGGAAGTGATCAGAAATTTGGCGGGAGTACATCTGCTGAATATCAATAGGATGGGTGGGCTACATTGTGAGGGTATTGTATTCAATGCGTGAAAGAGCATCTGCAACCACATTATCAGTCCCTTGAACACGTCAAATGTCATTGATAAGTGTCGAATTTCACGGAATGAATAAGGATCAGATGAAAAAGACAGGGCATGGATAAGTGACTTGTGGTCTGAATGAAGAATGGCGAGGTAGATTCCCAATAATTCACAACCAATAATGCTATATCGAGTCTCTCGAGGCTGCAAACGATGAGAGACGAAAGCTGTAGGATGGAATGCATTATCAGTGTACTGCTGAAAACAAGCACCAACAGCAACATGTAAAGCGTCCACCATCAAGGAAAGTGCTGCATCAGGAACAGGACGGGTTAAGCCTGTAGCTTCAGCTAAGTGAGCTTTGATGGACCTAAATGCAGCAAGTGGATCCTCTGGGAGGCGGAAACCAATGGTGGAGAGCTTTGTAGACTTGAGGTTTGTAAGACGTTGAAGCAAAGTTGCACAATTTGGAATGAAGCGACAATAAAATTAACAAGACCAAGAAATTTGCGAAGTTTATGGAATTATTTGCGAAAGGAAAGTCGAGGATAATCCGCACTTTTTCAAGGAGGGGAGTGATGCCATGTGGATGGATGTGATGGCCACGAAATACCCAAGGATGAAGAACCAAATGACAATTGGCAAGGTTGATCACAGTGCCATATTCAGGTAAGCATTGACATTCAAGCTGAAGATGATGTTCAGATGCAGAGGAACTGGCAACAAGAAGGTCGCCAATATTAGTGTAAACAAAGTCAAGGTCATACAAAAGATGATCCATAAAGTTTTGGAAGCTCATCTTTCCCCTCGATCTGTCGATCAGTAGCAAGGTGTTGAGGATAAGAAAAAACAGGATTGCCATGAGCAGTGATTTGGTGAGTAACAGAGTGCTTAATCGAAGTTGCCTTGTAGCAAGGTTTATTGATAGCAGGAAATTGTCGGAGAAGCTCAAGTTGATGTGGTGTAGCGGTAGGAGTTGAAAACAATAGATCACAGGAGGGGGCTGAAGAGATAATGCCAAAAATTCTTAATTAAGTCGTAGTATCAACAACACTTTGAGCCCAAAATAAACTAAAATGTCCGCACAAATAATGTGAGGTCGGGATGTCGGCAACAATAATAAATCATGGAAAGGAGCATCGTAAGCAAAGATCAAGGGTAAGGGACTTTTGTCCATGTGTTGTTGTAGACTAATTAACAGCTTGTAATTTATAGGATGAAGGATACCTCTTGTCTTGGGAAGTGATAGGGAGAACGCTGACATCGTCACCAGTGTCGACAAGAAATTTCATGCAATCAAACTTATCAATACAAAATTGACGACTTCCAGGAGGAATGCCAGGCTGACTTGTCATCCTCAGTCGCTGGCAGGAGCGTTCCCCGAAGGGAAACTGGTGACCGTGTAAAAGAAACAAGGAAGCAGACATTTGCGAGCCTGAAGACCAAAACTCCAGTGATACCAACACCCAGAGTGGTGGTGACCAGCAGGACTACAGGTAGGTGGGCATGGAAATCTATGGGACTGAGAGTGACGGGGAACGGCCCATTTCCTGCAAGTCGGTGGTAAAGGATTGGACATGGAGAGTTAGTTATGAAACTTGATTCTGAAGATAAAGTATGGCCGAAGAAGGATCATCAGAAAAGGAGTGGGTAGGAACAGAGGCCACGGAAGGGGAGACATGGCCACCTCAAGAATCTTATCAACCAAACAAGCAAGTTGATCAATTGACACAGATTTGGCAGAAGAAGCAAAGTTCACATTGGTGGGGAGGTGCTGCAGAAAAAGTTGGTGGAGAATCCTGTCCTCTACGTGGCTGTCACCAAAAAGCTGATACATTCGACGAAGAAGTTGGGTAGGTTTGTGATCCTCCAATTCTTCCGTGATGAGGAGCTGATGCAGACGTTTCTGCTCAGAAGCTGAGGTTCTTTGGTAAATTCAGGTTTGACATGATCATACGGATTGATAGCATGCGATTTGAGGACAATATCTTGGGTAATTGCAGGTGTATGGGACAAAATAATGTACGCAAACTTGGTAGGTTGGGAGGTAATGTGTCAGGTTATAAACTGTGCTTCTACTTAGGCAAACCAAACAGTAGGATCTCGTTGTCAAAATGCAGGCAATTTGGGGCTTAATATGGGGACGGGCGTAGTTATAGGATGCTTAGAAGTTTTTTGAGACTTGATCACGGTTTGGAGTGCCAATGATAGTTATTTCGGATAATGCTAAATTTAATGCGACTGCAGTTGATCTAACTATGCCTAAAAAACTTCACAAGCAAGGAAGTGATCGTGTAGAGGTTTAACTTACCTCTGAGCCAATGTTGGTGAGGAATGTTTGCAAGTTTGATTGGATTAACCAAGAGATCCTTGAAGCTAGCTTTTGGCCGAAACTGACATTTCGTGAATTGGAAGTAGTCCTACAGTGTTTAAGCCTTCCTCTACAACAGACGTCTAAAGAGATACGCCTTCCTCTAAGCCTTCCTCTAAAGACCTCCATACCAAGGAGAGGAAGCGGAAGATGCCGTAATACCAAGCCATTAGAAATTTGGACATCACTTGCTAATGATACCAGAGTTTCCAAAGGATGTTTTATCAGTAACTAACAATGTTTTTAAAAGGAAGGAGTACATTGGAAGTACATTAGACATGTTAGTTTACAAGAACACGAGAGTATGGAAACAGCACCAGTTAACATTGGAGATGTTGTTATCACGGAGTATAAGACGCTGGTGGAAATTGGCAACAATAACATGCCTTATTGTAGGATCAGATAATGTTGTACGTGGAGTTGTACTTCAAGTCGTCGTCAAGGGACCACAAGATTAAGAGGCTTCAAGCGATATGTGTATTAAAGATATTTGGACGACGTTTGGGGAGCACAAGGAAAATGACAGAAAAGAGATGTAGTGGCAAAGCCGCTAAGAGCAAGACTGCTTATCAACAACAACTTCAAGAAGATTATTAGCTTTTAATGGAAAACCAGTGCATGATTGGCTTAAAATTCAATACCTTAAAGAGAGTATGCTGTGAATAAGCTGACAAGAGAATCGTCATCTTTATGATGTATTACATAGATTGTAGTCGAACCTCTAATGGCAGCCTCCTCCGAATAGTGGCCACCTCCAGAGAGCGGTCACCAACCTTCAGACCATAACGATTTACGGGCACCTGGCTCAGCTCCAGGTGAAATCAAACAACGAATTTTCCTTCTAAAAGCTGCCACACAAATAATATATTTCTAATTTTTTTTTTCCTGAAATAAAAAGAGACGGTCTTAAACAGAAGTTTCATGGGCTCAAAGTACGCTTCTGACAGAAATAAGACACAATCGAAAATGACGCCAAACATCAGGACCAAGCTTCTTTTACTGCCCTGCATTAAAAAAAACCGGTTTTGAAAGACTGCATTTTTTCGATCTCGATTCCTCCAAATATGTTTTCATTTTGAAAGCGATTTCACTAAGCTCTTTCAATTCCTACAGGTTCACTTCATAACTTAAAAAAATGGGAATAGCATATATGCTTCTTATTCTGAGTTTTCAATATGTTAATCTGTCTGCCCGGGATGGCGTTATCGAAGACAGAAAATTGTTGTTTGAAGACTATGTTGAAAAATCGTCAATCGCAATAGAATGTGCAAGGCACGTACGAAGACACTGATATTGTATTTCCACAGAGTTTCATGGATGTTCTGTTTGCTTCAACGAACTGTTGTAATTTTTGATGATTCCTTTGTTGTCCTGCAATAAAATTACCAACATGTTTTACTTCGAATTACATATACTGATTTCATTTGATATAACTGATTTCATTTATAGTAAAGTACATTATAAAGTATTTTATTAATGCAACAAGTTTAGAAGTGAAAGTCCTAGTTCTCAGCATCTGTTTTTAATAAAATAGATATACAAGTTTTAGAGATTATGCAATGGAATTCCAAAAATCTGTCAGCAATTTTTGTGAAATTGCCGGCACTAGAGCACTTTTGGCAGTGTCCAGACTCCTGTCTGTCTGCTCAACGAAATCTCGTTCATCTGTAAATTTACTTCTCCCAGTCAAGGACCGACCATTTTTCGGACGATTTGTTCGCAAAAGTGGCACTCGTGTCTTCAAGAAACATATAAGGGCCTGAAATGAGTTTAGCGCGAAGTTTTGTCAGTAAACTTCTGTTTACCAAGAAGTTTACCACTTCCCAATAACAGTCACTTAACTTGGATCTAAAAATGGCCGCTTCGGGGTGGAAGAACGATCCAGTCCATGCATTAGAGCAGTACTGGGAGCTCCCTATTATTGGCTGCCCAACTGTCATGTGTCAAAAGCTGCACTTCTTTGGCGGCATCATGGTTTAAAAAGGAAGCGGATCGATGGGATGACCATGCAGTAATGGAACCACTCGGGTCCACTGGACATCTAGATCGACAGATGCACTCAGCTGCTGGTGGAACTGCTACGGTCCCATAAAACTGACAAAATCAAGTTGTGATTTTCTGAATTTTTTATCGGTAGAGTCTCCTATTGAGCCATAGGCGTACGTTTCATGACAAGTATACAAAGTAATGAGATTTTAGTTTTCACTTGTCATAATTAGTATGTGGTTTTATACTTGTAAAGTATTTGGCCTCGTTAAATTCAGTTATGCTGACAGAACTACTGTGCAAAATTGGTTCTAAAAATAAACTAATTTTCAGATCATAGTCAATAGAAAACGCTGGTCGGGAAACTTCAAGCAGTATCCTTGTCCTTCTGTACTATCTTTTTGTTCAAAAATCTGAGTTCATCAGAGCTTGACAGTGCACACTCGCCCCGACTAGCATTAATGAATGCACAATTCTCTAACCCTGGCATTGGAGTAAGCTATGCTCCGTAATGAGTATTCTACAAAAAATATGCTAAATATGGTATAAGTAATTGTTCGAAGGCATGCCCAAGCGTGGCATAAAACAGTGATGAACAAAGTCGCAAGGTACAGCCTGTTGAAGATACCACCAGCAGTTGATGCAAAATGTGGAAAGTGAAGTTCTCAATAGCACGTTTTAAAAGGCAGTTGATAAATGACACATTCTTAATTTTAGAGGCTGTCCATATTTTTCATTATCTCAAGCGTACATACCGTACAAGGGAGGGAGGGGGTTAAAGTAAACCATTTTTACCCGGACCATGTTAATATTTTCCCAGTGTACAACGGTCAATTATTCAATCAAAATCACCAGAGAAACTTGAATAAACAACAACTCAATTCCTGCAACTTTAGAAATTATGTATTACACTAGTAAACGGAGGCATCCTACGCAAATCAGTTGGCCGCCTTTGCGCTTGAACATGTATTCACCTACATACTAGGGCATGCTTCGAAGGCAGAGTATTCAAAAAGACGTGTTGTAAAGAAGAGATATATAGCTGACTTCTTTCCATCCTTTCAGTCAATTATCAGATACTGAAAAGACGTCATCAACAACAATTGTACCGATTGTACCGTTATACAAACAAAACAGAAGATAGACATCAAGATGTAAATGCCTTTATCTGAAAAGCTACACTACATGAAACAATAACTTCATGGAAACTCAATGAAAAACATTTCCTATGTAGGGTCTAACCCGTAAAATGATCAGACGAAGTAAGTTAAAATCAGCCATATATCTTTAACTATTATCTTTACCCTTACAAATTTTCCACAGAACGGATGACTTTGATGGTTGTTTTCCATCAACAATAGCCAAAAGGACATAAAAATTTGAAAAATTATATAATTAGCACTCAGCTTGCTATACGCAGGGTCTAACCCATAAAATGTTCAGACTGACTATGGTAGAATGGACCTTGTAAGCCACAAATAGGGCAATTTTGTTGGTTTTTTCCATCACCAATACCCAAATGACATGATGTGAAAAGATCTTATTTTGTGTGCCAAGCCGCCCCTATAGAGAATCAAACCTGTAAAATTTTCAGAATAAATATTGTAGTGCAGGAACGGGCACTATAAGACAACTCTTGTTCTTCCTCTACAAACTTTAGCGATACTTTTTCAACTTTATTGATACAGACAGTTTCATATTTAAAAATTTCAGAATTGCTTCCCCTGCAATAGCAACATTTAAACAATGTTATATACTCTTGAAACGTGTTATACATTTGTCCTCCAAAAGTTTGGAAGGAAAAATACCTGGTCCAACAAATAGTATCATCCTACGTTTCTACTGAAATATAACTTTATTTTAATTTAAGGATTTGTTCCCATGTTTATGCTCGAGATATCTTCTACAAATAGTTTACACAAGCGATGTAAAGGATTCCATTAGTGGGCACTGCCATGGCTCATTAACAATTGTACTGTTGGGTTAAGAAATATGCTCGTTTAAGTAACTGCACTTCTCAGTAACATCACCTTCCCTAATATTTCAAAAACACAGGGACACTATGGAAGAAATAATTATCGTTTTCACTTTTCAATAACCTGCGGTGTATGCGTTATGCAAATATCAGAAATTAATAGTAAAACTTTGGTTAATGCCATTTTGTGCAATAAGTGGGGCACATAGATAGTGCTATTGCTAGTCTATTGACTACGGTCAGACGTATTGGAAATACCAGAAGGAAGCTAAGGTTATTTAAAACAGTATCATTGTATCAGTACAATAAGCAATCTCCTTTTAGTCAATTATGTTAGGTAAATCTCGTAGGCGAAGAGAAATTACTTCAACATTTCAGTCAAATTAAGTGTTTAGTTGTTGACCAAAGCCTCTAAACTGTAACTTCCGTACTTGTACAAAACATTTAAAGTAAATTATACTAACACTGTATATAACCTGCCACTAGAAACACTTACGAGAGAAAATATAAAAGATCGACAGAAACATTCGTCTTTAACGAGACAATCGAACGAAAATATCAACCTTATAGTAAACACAATGAGCACTAAATTATCAGGACGTGAAAAAATATCACCTTCATGCGAGATGTAACTCTGCTATTAAGATTTTATTAAATTTTTAATTAATACAGCATTAAAAAAATATTTCACACTCTACCATCGAATATTTATTACATAATGCAAATAAGTTACCACTCAAAAGCCACTTTACAAGGGATGGTAGCCAATGATGAATTCTATGGGTTTCCTGACAGGGAGTAGCATAAATAGGAGGCGGTATTGGATACAAGAAGTGTGGGTGGTGCGTAGTGGGAGTTTAGTGTAAAGTGGTAAAAGTAGAACATTGTCCACTGGACACACACACAAAAACAAAACATACAGCTGGTGACAACAACCAAAAAATGATATAGATTATGACGTCATCACGGTGAGTAGTATGAGTAAAAGTTATGGAAAATGGCTACGACTCATAAAGAGACGAAGAATGGTTCCCTAAAGAACACGAGTAAATGTACATAGGAACTTCCTATTTTAACTCAACAAACACTCAAATATAGTAAAGTTCAAACATGCAAGACCTCCAAACTACCGCCCTGCTCTTAGTAGCGGCAACTTCAATCATACACCTTGGACTATTAAATTCACCATTTGTAAACAAGTGACCAGCATATACATGACTGATCAAATACTTTGCAATCGGAATTTCTCAGCAAGGTCTTCTCCAAAATGATTTTCAATAACATCGGTCCCTGTAAACGCCCGCGCTAATAACAGATCCGACAATACAGAGCAACAAAGTATTACATACGATTCAAGTACAAAGCTTCAAATATTTCGTTCCTTACTTACAAAAGTGTAAGCTTTTTGTTATATATTAGCACGCACATACATTAATTCAAACCCGAAGTCTAAAGCATAGCTGAAGACGTTATAAGTGAATCCAGGAAATTCGGCATTTGTGGCTGCTTCTATCCCGGGAGAGGTTGCACTTGTTGAGCAGCTTCGTTAATCACAAGTCGCAGTTTTCTGATCAGGAAAAGCTTATCCCGCCCAGCCTGAACAAGAGGAATAGGAATGCTCATACAGTTAAAGGCATCGTTATAATTATTTGTTCATTAAATATACAGGATCGGCATCCAATGGTTTCGAATTAGGAACAATAACTTGGCACAACAAAACTACAGAGACAATACACATATGTGATGACATAAGACGGAACTCCAATGGATCAATTTATCAACTAAATGATAGGTTGCAGGCAATAATACAAGGCTTTAATAAAGTAAGATTTTCTTTACAACATACTATGCCATAACGAACTAGCTTGAAACGGACAAAAGCGAGAATGAGGGGAGATTTAAGTTGACAATGTGAAGATCTTTCGACACGTAACAAATAAGTAACAATGAACAAGAGGTTAATGTCAGGACAACTTACAACCAAGAACTTACAAAAATAAAGCGCAAACCAATAAAAATGAGAAATGACGAAAAGGATGATGATTGCTCTTGGAATGGCCGGGTAATATGAAGCGTGCGATCCCACGCGCATACCTCGATGCACGCCTACAAGACCAAAAGTGTGATTTTCATCATGCATTAAAATATTCTCAGTAGATATTCTTTTTGTCCTCGATAAGTTCAAGCACGTCAAACAAGTTGATAAACATGCACTTGCAAACTGCGGTTAGCGATTGCACCTAGACGGATAAAGAAACAAACTATTGAGCCAAGCAACAGGTGTGACGCATTTTTTGAATGCTAAGGCCCGATAAGCAAATGAGATTTTGCAGGCACTATTTATAGCGAAACCAAATTTTGCGATTACGAACTTGAAAAAGTTTTGTTTTACGAATCGAGCATGGCAAGCGACAATTACGGAATTTCTTTTTGTCTTCGAAAGTTATTAGACTACTACTTAAAAAGGATATAAATAAAACAAGGGTATTTTTTTACGGAAATTAATAGTTTGAAACCAAAACCGCTAAAAAAGAAACGAAGAGAAGCTTCTCATGTAATTGAACTTAGTGAGAGTTAGTTAACACTACGAAATTATATTCAAATATCCCGTAGCCAACAAGATTGTTGAATAGAGATTGTTCTAAATACGTGTATATATCTTAAATATTCGATTTAAAAAAAATAGAAATTTTGCGCAATTAATATTTGCAATTTAAAAAAATCGCGGAACATATTTTTGCGATTGGTCAAATTTTAAGCATATTTGCATAATAAATTTTTGCGGTTTTGGGCAATTCGTTTGTGCGAGGGAGAAAGGGGAAGAAAGCTGGATGACCAAGAAAGCAACAAGTCAAAGAAAACAATAGAGGTCGAGGAAGTATTAGTGCCTTGTAGACTTGGAGGATTCAGAATTGTCGGACGAGGATTGTGAATAGGACTGACCTGCTTTGCTTGTTCCTCTTTATTTGTTCATTGTTTTATTTATTTTTACTTAGATTGTTTATTTAATGGCTTCCAAAATACTACTGCAGCAGAAAATTAACGGTACTTCATTATTAATAATTTTCTACATGTTAAAAATGTCAAAAAACGCAGTGTTCACTATCGCATGCCATCGCACGCCTGAAAAGCTTAAGGAACAGGTGGCTATATTTCATATTACCAGGCCTGACTCTATGTCACGGAAATACGGGACTGACGAAACAACCGTGGCATAGCAAATGGGCTTTTGACAACAAAAACAACAGATAAATTTGAGATCTGCTAGGTTGAAGTAACAAAAAAAAACCAACTCACAAGGGCTATTTGCTCCTTCAAAAGTTTAATTTTCTTCTCGCCAGACGACTTCTTTAGCTTAAAGTAATAAGCAAGGAGCCTGTGAGGAGCATAGAGAAACATGAATACATTAATAAACTATACGATGATTACAAGGAAAAACAGTACTTAATCTAAACAGAGTTACGGAACACAAGACCCCAAATAAGGGAACGAAACCTGAATAATACACCACGTCAAAAGATGTCATGTAAAGCAGTATACACGAGTACGCACTTCAGTGTATGAGTGTAACATAAAACTCGACACATAAATAATTTACAAGACTGCGTATTAGGAATCATGTATCCAGAAATCTTGTATACGGCAGGGTTAATGGTAACAAACAATTGTTATTGCAGCCAAACCGAAGACTCCATTGCGAGGGTAGGTCCTAACTACGTTCAAAGCTTAAAAGGATGTATCTTTGACAACAGGAGCTAAAGCAATAATTTATGACACAATAGTGCTTACTAATGGCCTTTGATCCGCGAATGACAGTAACTATTTTGTAACAGTGGCGTACGAATACAAATAAGTGAAAAACATCCTCTCGAGAATACTTTCAAATAAAACAGCTTACTATATGTAACACTACTTACAGGGGCACGGTTAAGAAAAACAGGCTGGACAAACACCAATAACCGAACGCCTAAGGATGGCCCGAGCAACACTTGTCACTTTATTAGTCGGTATCTGCACGAAGCATGCTACACATATTAATTGATCCATCCTGTCCCTCATTTTATGACTTAGGCTTTGACATATATCTGTCAATAAATTAAAAATAAATCAAACTACCCATGGACCCCTCTAACAAACGTGCCTGGAGGCCCTGAATTCTTAATGAACCGACCACATAACATCAATGACTTACGCAAGAAGGAATAGAAGAGCCGTAAGCACACTCGTGGAAGACATTCCTTCGATGGCGTCCTCCAAGAAATCAGGAATGTCATTATCAATAACATCCACCACAACTTTGAAAATCTTTGGTTGGCCCCTACAAGAAAGAAAATATGATCATGACCTTTAAAAAGACAGCTAAGCTATACTAAATAACGGCTGAGTTAACTAGCTAAACTTTCCCGTTTCGTGTTATCCATCTTTTACCTATCTTAGACAACTTAATGTGTCTTATGGTCAACAGAACCAGTTTATGTCCAAAATTCTTTGCTCCAAGCAAACAGTGATCATATGCAAGCACCTCCCTTCAGGCTATTTTCCATCTTTGACATACGTTTACTACCAAATAATTCGGAATATCAATGTTCATAAACTTAATTTTCGGACACCATTTCGGCTGAAAATCGTTTTGGAAGTTACGTCATCACTGTGATCATCGCTGTGATCGTGACTGTGATCGCCACCGTGATCGCCACCGTGATCGCCACCGTGATCGCCACCGTGATCGTCACCGTGATCGTCACCGTGATCGTCACTGTGATCGTCACTGTGATCATCACTGTCAATCAGAAGATGCACAGTCATGAAGATTAACGGGCTCGACTGCGACCTTCCAATCAACAGGAATCAAATAGAAGAATACGCAAATACTCACCTAAATGGGCCGCAAAATACTGATGGCTTCAAGCTGAAAATTAAAGAGAAGTAACAAAAAAGATAATATTCGACAGAATCGGTACACAATAACTACTAAATTCTGCGTCAACTTTGTCATTTGGAACAATGCAAGCTTTTTGTACCAAATGGAAATGGTAGCTATTAAGAACGCTTGTCGTGGTTTGCTTTTGCTACTGCAAGATAGGCAATGACTATACAAAGAGCAGATGTTGAAACATGTAGCATCTATTGCAGTACTTACAGGTAAGAACTCGCGACCCTTATGTTACACCAGGGGCGAGAAAATACGCAGAATCAATGGATGAAGGAGATCCTAAAATATCTTCATTTACATACTAGCCGAAAGCTTTTTGCGACCAGAAAGGATTTAAACCTACCTCGAGTCACCGAGCACACAAATGTTTATCCAAAGAAAATCAACTACGATAAAAAAGGCACTTACTCGCCATCATTGATGATAACATATCCAATCACAACCATTGCAAGTACCAACATCAGACCAAGTAATGCCAAAAACAGAAGATTCATTTTAGATGCATTAAAGGGTCGCATGGAAGGCCTGCAATTCCGCATTACGCTATACTGTAAGATAAGAGACAAAAAACCCGCAATTTGACACGAGAATCTCTTTAAAACTGCAACAACATAGGAATAACATAGCAAACAGTAAACGAATATCGATACCACGTTTTTTATTTACAAAGTTTGAAATTGGACACAGCTGCGTCAGTCTCATTCAGGATGTGCTGAAGAGCCATATCAAGAATCCAAAACCCACCAGAATGGAACAATGAAAGGATACGATGCCAACAAAGTCAAAGGAACCAAAAAATTCAACATGAAGTACAGATTTTACATCTAGCTTTAAGGCAACATATCTTGAGTTGCAAACACCTTTTGTAAATGGTGTTCAATTGTAGTATTCTTACAAAACGGATTTATACTTCACAATGCTAATTCCGCACCCAGAGAGTGTTTAAAATATCCTGCATGGAAGAGCAATACAAAATTCCACGCTGATTAAAGACAGAAAAACAAACAACGTACTGTGGACAGGGGCGGCTTCAGGGACTGCTGGCACCGAGGCTGAAAACATATCTCGACACTGCTTTAAATTTTTTTTGTAAAGAAAATATTACTGATCTTTCAACCGGAAAAACTGTTGGGCCTCAAAAATGTCCTATATACTTAAAACTTCCTTGGCTAGGTAATGTCTCTATCCGCATAGAAACACAGATTAAAAAAGCTGTAGTTAAGTGTTTCTCTGCTGTCAATCCAAGAATTGTTTTCAAGACTAGGAAGATCTTGCCTTCCATTCATAAGAAATGTGTACCTACCACACAGAAAAGCTTAGCAGTATATGAATTTCTGTGCTGATGTGAAGCTCCGTATCGAGGTCTCACGTCTCAAAGATTGGAAACAGGATAAAAAAACACGTTCCAGCTAGTGTATGCAAAGCATCAATTCCTTCCAGAGAAAATCCATTCCGCGTCTACAAAGACGTCCATAACGACTACCAAAAACATGCGATTCTGCCACAGGCTAACATCTACTGGAAACCACAGGATGCATCAAAATGCATAAAGGCGAAAATTTTAGAATAACTGGCATAGCTAGATCGTTCTTTCATCCAAGTCTGTCTACATTAAAACAAGGAAACCACGGCTCTGTAGGTAGAAAGGCTTTGTTTTTCCACTTGGACTCTTCCAATAATGTTGTTTCTTCATTTTCTCTTCTTTGTTTCCTTTCTTGTCTAGGATTGGCTAGTTTTGATACATGTTTCTCATGAAAAGGTTGCCATATATCCATACTTTCCTTTCTGAAGATTAATACTTCGAAGAATGTCAAACTAAAAAAGCTTTCAGGTATGCTTTCAGCGCAATGTCGCAAATTTTCCAGGCGATTTGTACCACAAAAATGATTCTAATGATTACTATCTGTTTGTAGATTGTCCATTACAAAGTAAAAAAACCGAAGAAAAAGAAGGCCGGCAATGATATTTTTGTTCCAGGGATGGGCTTATCATTTAATTGTTGGGACTTGTAGGTTGACACATAGAGATAGAGTCGACCGAGCCTAGCAAAGGGAGCTTTGTAGCTGGCTTTTCGGAAGCGCCATAAGCCCCAAAACGGATCGAGCAAATAGTTTTCAAATTTTCTGATGTCTTTGGTAATAAATAATCTTCTAGAACACCTACAGCCAAAACGTTTCAGCAAAAGACAAGATCCTCTGCAAACTCTCATTCATACACTGTCCCAATGCCTGCGACTACCAACGACTTCTATTTGAATAGCTTCTTTTCTAGAACTTCAAAATTGTGGAACGCACTGCCTACTGAACGCTTTCTTCTTACACTTGATATACAAAATTTCATGTCCAACACTAACCTTTATCTTTCTTCTTGATCACTCTCCCTGATTTACTATTTACTAGTTGTGGCTATTCGAGTGGCTGAATTCTATAAAAAGCACGGGCCAGTCTAATATACACATAATAAACAATGAAACTAAAATACTATATAATACAAATCTATATTACAGACGCATATAGCCAAACAGGTTAACAAAACACGACTTACCCGTTTTATATAAAACAGAATGAAGATTTTAATGACATTTACAAGTGGAAGCAACGGACAATAAAATGTTCCAAGCCTGCAATGGAAAAATCCGAAAGTCTATTTATTAACTATGTTGCTCACTACAAGGTTCATTGACGACTGGGAAAACAGCAAATCATAAAGTGCAATAAGAAATATTTTTTGGACAAGAAACTAGAAAGAACATATGTAAGAAGAAAGCATTTTTGAAAGCAATTTGAAAAAAGTCTTGCATCTGCATTTTAGCATCTTGTCCAAAAAGATACAGGCAAAAGAACTACTTTTCATTTAAACTACTACATGGACTGATTAATAAAATGCCACCTCTTCATAGGTAAGGATGAGAGACAGAATCTACGTTCTGCTCTAAAGGACGGATGATGCAAACAGTTGGCATTGCATTAGATATTTTAATGAGACGAAGACACATTTTACAAAGAGAAGAACAAAATATCCCAGTAAAATTATGCTATCAAGACGAGATTGGGAAATACGCGTAACAAAAAAGTAGTCCAACTACAGCACATTGATGAGGTGCAAGCAATTCATAATTCAGGAAAACAGAACTAACGAACGAATTCAACGCTAGATGCGTACATTTATTACCAAACAGATGGACATAAACAACGAAAACAAGTGTTTGCTAAATAAGAATATCGTAGTGGAACTTTACCAACAAATCCCTTGTCCATATATTAGGTCCAAGACATTCCGGGAAATATCAAATCCGGGAATACCAATCTTATCTTTACAGGATGGAATATAGCTGGCCAAAATTCTAAATAAATTTTACAAATAAAGTCGTGAAATTAATTAGCAAGTAAAAATTGGAAAGACCTGCAAGGGTCACGCATAAAACACGGACCCATCAAGACAACAAACACGCAAGCATGTGTTGTATAATGTGTAGTTTGTGTCTCTTTAGACTGGAAAAGGTCAGGGATAATTGGAACAAGGAAGACAACAATTCCTGTTTACAAATAT
>JANTCA010011903.1:0-26922 GCA_024741275.1 Chironex yamaguchii | reverse complement strand
ATAGATAGATAGATAGATAGATAGATAGATAGATAGGTAGATAGATAGATAGATAGATAGATAGATAGATAGGTAGACTGATTGATTGATAGGTGGGAAAACTGATATAGATAAGCAAGTATGCGCCTGTTGATAGATAGCCGATTGATTGATTGATCGATACAACGATTGACTGATAGAACGATTAATTGATCGATGGACGTATGAAGGAATGGGTAAATGAATCATGAACACTTAGAGTAGTGAATAGGACCATGTATCGACTTAGCTAAAGTTAATTTAATTCCCACGCCATTGGTGTATAGGGCAGTGACCATCTCCATTTCCTTAGCCTTTGGGGCCACACAGATGTGCAAGCACAGTAAATACTACAGTAGTGCTGGCTCACTGGCAACTTCCATAATCTATCCCTTACGTGCTGAGTGTTAAGCTGGGAAGCATTATGTACCATTTTTTAAGTCTTCGGTATGACCCAATCGTAGATTCGAACCCACAACCTGCCGCACGCAAAGCGAGCACTGCTGCGGGCTAGAAAACTTTTCCTGTATGCGGTAGATATACGCTATTATTTCGTACGACTTGTATATTTTAAGAGAATGAAGGTTACCTATACAAGTCATGAATTTTAATAAGTGTTTTTGCATTTTGAAATATTTTTGTATTTCAGTATCTAAAACAAACCCTTCCATAATCCTCTCTTCAGAAGACAAAAAAATTATTTAGATTTCGGGAACACACCAAGAACTATAACTCAAATGTATAATGACCTTTACAGTCAAAATGGTTTATCCCAATCAATATTTAATCCCGCCTATATTTTGTTTCTGCTGAAATTTTGTTCATCATTAGAAACCAAAACACTTAAATAAATCAAAGCTTACACAATGAGACGTTTTTTGGTTTAATCCGATTGCCAAAAAGCACGTAGAAAGAGACTGAAGGCAAAACCATGCAGATTTTGGCTGTCTTACAAAGCAGAATGCGGAATGTATTTCGCATGAACAGACTTTTGACTGCAGCTCGATCAAACAATTTTTATTGGAAGCTGCCATTAGCTTCTTTATCTAAAGTGCCTGCGAAATATATATTTTTCAAAGTCGGGTGAACATTTGAATGTAGTATTCAAAGAGATTTTATTAGTAGGGTAAACCTGCCACGATCAGTATTGTTCTCGCCGAGTGCAATAGATTTAATTGCAGAATTTTCTTGATTTTTTTTACCGAAAGCTTGAATTTGATTTGGTTCAATATGAATTAATTTGTTTGTGTGTCTAACCGACTGTTATGTGAATTTGAGAAACAAAAACTGTTGGGACCCATATTGTCTTCACGACAGCTACAGCTCTTATCACCACGGATTTTCCTAAAAGATAGCTGTCAAAGAAAACTGATCAGCCAAAAAAATTTGGAATTTTTTCAAGGAACTGTTGCCTTTGTAGTAAAGAATCAGTAGACAACATTTTTTAATCTGTTGCAACTGCATTTCTTCTTGGTGAGAATAAGACTAGCTTAAAAGGGAAATTTAGGTGATAACGATGTCAGCTATGAACCAAGTTTCACAAATGCAAACCTGGCGCCTTCTCTGCTGAGATAAAGATATTAACGAAAGTGCTACAAAGCTCGTGAAAGAGGTATGTAAATTGCAGTGATCAACTACTTGGCGTCTCAAGCAGGTTTCTTGAAAAATAAACAGCTCAGAAGAAATGGTCGAAACCTTTCGCCTCGTTTTTATTCCTATGGTCCACTGATTTGATTGATCCCCGATTCATATAAAACCGAGCCTACAAGCTTACATGTCGATGGATAAACATCCAGTTATATGAATATACACACACGAAATACAGAGTTACAATCCCTCTTGAACACATCTTAGCAGACTATAGCCGACTTTCTTAGCAGGATTAAGCTGAAGACCGTTAACACTTTTAACCTCGCCCAGTAAGATAGCAATTACTGCACTTGCATAGAAAAGTAGGACGCGTTTCTCCCAACTTCGATTGATAGTAGAGTATACGCAGCTCTCTACTACATTTTCGCATAATAATTGTCTTACCTTTTCTACAAAACTGGCTGCAAGTTGATTTGGGTATTCGCCCTTGACCGCCACTCCAGAAGACCTCAGAGCTAATATTTAGCTCCGTGCTTCCATTTCTAATGTACCTTTTCTCTCCTTCCCATGTCCCAACTGTAGCAAAATAATATTTTGCGTCCCTCTTTCTCAAATTCTGCACCTGATACTGACTCAGGCCATCTCCATACCAATCAAAAGAAATAGTATTCCCAGAAATACCCCGAAATGTTACATTTTCTAGATAATAAATTAACTTGGTCCAGTCCACAGAATGAAGTGGCATCTTGCATCGAACGTGGTTACACTCAAGAATATTATGGACTGCATGCGCTGCCGCAAAAACAGCATCCATAGTCGAAGAAATGTAAGGGGAGAGTTCATACGATTCCTTCGAAATACAAAGAGTGACATTTTTGGATCGACATTCTTCTCTTTCATATTGCCTAAATTCCTCAGCCCATACATTCTGACCAACCGTTTTCTGATTTGCTAAACTTTTGAGATGTTCCCTGAAGCCTAACACGTTCGAGGGCATGGGATTAACTCCCAACATGCCTTTTAAGACATTTTCATTCCCAGATACAACCAGTTTAGCACCCGACCATGCATCTGATGCTATCCACGTATAGCCTACCAAATTCTGTTTCTTACTTTCTCCAATTAAAATTCGAACATATTGAATATTTGAAAACACTACAATAACTTTGGCACGTTTTTCCTTTTTAATAGCTTGAACTATACCAGGAATCCTTGCTTGAGTTATAACTTCATCCATGACAGTACAGATTGGGTTTTTGATGGCGTTTAGTCCAATTCTAAGAACACTTCTCCCTGAGCGACCATACTCGTCATCACTCGTCAATAGTATGACAAAATTCCATTGATAATGAATCAATAAGTCCACTATTAACCGTACTTGATACGTATCCGAAGGCACCGTCCGAAGGAAGTACTTGAATCTTGTTCTATCGCTAAAAATAGGACTCGTAGCGCTATGACTAATAACCGGCACGTGAAACAATCCCGCCAAATCAGAAACCGCTCTTGCAATGTCACTTAAATCAGGACCAATGATTGCAACCGTTTCAGGATCAGGAAGCACCGGAGCTAAAAGAAAAAGAGATAAAGCACTTCAAGAGAATTTTTTTAAGATTTTATCACATTTTTGAGGATCTTCGCAAAACAAGACTATCAATCAAATCTATCAATCCAGTACGGTGTACTCAACAAAGGTAACGGTGAAGCATTTTACTGTATGAGGACTAAACGTAACTCCTCTAAATCCACCACTCCCACATAGTACCCAAGAGATTGTTACAAATTCAGTCCCTATCTTTGCACATTGTAGCTGGTTGTCGGTCTAGTAACGTGTACCCTACAAACGCATTTTACCTTCACTACAAACTCCATGTCTCATTTACAATGTTACTAAATGGTTACAGGGTTTTGCACCTACAAAGGATAATTTGAACTTTTACCCATGGGCATGTCATTGTTACGGGTAGTCTATGACAAGACTTTATTTCTGAAAATACAAGATCATATCTGATACACCTCGGAATTTGTACAGGATATTGAAAGTAATGCAACTGCACGGTTTGTCAAACGAGATCAACAAAAATAGAAATATAGACTCCATGAGAAAACTTATGGTAGATTGAGCAAGTAGTTTTCAAGAATTATTAATTTTAATGAGTAAAAGTAACAAAAAGAAGCAATATCAATACCTTGTTTGAGTACATTTAACTGCATTCTGTCATGTAATCTTGGACAGTTGCTAGATCTCTCAAAATATTTACGTACAAAGCTAAAATTTAATGAGCCCTTCACTGCAAAATCAACGGTTCCACACGTGTCTTTAATGTCCACTCCTAGCTTTATCCCAGGCAGCAGAGTTGTGTTATTATTGACGTAATCAACTGCGGTCAACATAGCCTCAACAGCTTGGAATGCACGTCTACTAAAGGTACCTTCACATTGCAAAGGTCCTTTACTCGAAGCATATTTATCGGACATAATGTGGACTGTAAATAAGCCTCCCAAAATGACATCACCTGGAATGTAAATATGTTTGTGTGGTGTTGGGTGAGAAGCAGAATGAGAAGTTGCAACAATACAAGGGAAGTATGTTAAAAGAAGATATAAACAAGATATGTTATGTTTTCCTTTGTTTACTTTCATATTTGAAGATAACGGGGTTTATGTATTTCTTGATTTCGTGAATGCCAATTATTATCATTCAGTTAGTTCCAAATATCTATTCGTGCACTTTCAATAGCTGTCATGCATCTTCATAAATTTGCATAACTGTTATGAGCATTGGAAGATAGCTTGTGTTCCAATATAGATCGATTGGTCTCCTACAAAAAAGGACGAAGACACATTTTCAAAAAAGGTTATTGAAAGTGCGCTGAAGTATAAAGTCGATATAAAGAGTTTATATATTTGCATTCCAATCCATGCTTGCACTCATCTACCTATTCATACATCCGTGTACCCTTATATGTATCCATGCATGCATTTATCTGTCTATTCGTTTGTCTGTACGTCTAATTCCCTTCTTTTGTGATTGCCATTTACTTGTGCTGTGGACGCATCATTCACTTATGACTGATGTTTTTCTTGCGAAGTATTATATAGTAATAGTAAGCATACGTTTAAATTAATGTAACTAACATTGCATCAAATATAGTTTATAACTGGTCTGTATAGAAATGAAAAAGGAATAATCAACTTAAAAAAGACAGTCTAAATTAACTACTTAATTGTCAACAAGAAGAATTAACAAAGACGTAAAGATTTACAAGTGATGACTTTCTACTGATAGACAAGGTAACATATGACAATAATGATAATCAGTATTCAAGATAAACAGTAAGTATCACATGTTTAAAATCATATGCAGTAAGCATCAACTAGTAAATTATTAATTATGAGAGGAATGATAAATAAATAATTATAACTTGCAACTGAACAAAGAAGGGGATGTTTTGCTTTATCTATTATAGTCAAAGGCTAGCAATAAAAGATAAATAATAAATGGTGATAAGAAGCAAAGTACATTTAAAAAACTATAACGTAGAAACAACAATAGTGAATAACAAATAATAAATAATGAATAAGGGACAGGGAAGGAAAAAGTATTAGATATATAAGATTTAATCAAAGGATACCCCTGTCTCATACATGAATTAAAAACAAGCAATAACTGGAAAAGAAAAATAATACAGAATCAATGAAATATAAACAACAATTTAAAGTTGCATGGTAGACAATAAATAAAATTTATAAATTAACTCCTCTCTATTACATTTTGCATCCAGAAAAGGATGATTCTTCTAGCTTTTTTGGATTACGTTTTTCACCTCAAACCTGACACTTGATTTTCCCTCGAGTGTGTACAACAGCTCGTCTTTTTCCAATTAACACAAAGCAGCATACCTGAACCCAAAGCAACGAAAAGTGACACCTGCGGCTTCTTGCTTTGTTTTTTCTCCCTCATTACTTTTGTTCATATTGTTGTATGCCATAGCGTTTATGTTAGATCCTTATCTTTGAGGAAATCGTTAAAAAGCCAAACGCTTAAAGTGAGAGAATTTTAATCCGGCGTACAAGATTCCGTGTTGTGAGAATGAGTGTCGCATACAAACACGGAGCAGGAACTAAACAAAGTTCGCACTCCAAATAATTCCTATTGAGAAGGGACTCTTAATAAAAATGCTGGCTAAAGTGTATGAATCTGGGTTATACCAGCTAGTGGTCAGATGTCTAGTGCAGTTTTCTCTAGCCCGTACAAGTGGTGAAGTTTAGCTTCTCACTTACTGTAGGTGCTTAATGTTGTCTCAGTTATAATGCTAGTGTCCTCCCGTCTGAACTAAGCAGCTCAAATGGAAATTGTTCAAGGAATCCTAATCAATAAACTCCTACTCGCGCAGTTCAGTGATTGTACATTGACAAACCATGTTTGAAATAGACGCACCTGCTAAAACACACGCCTAAATTTTGGCATAAAATTTCAAATAAACGCCTCCTATAGGATATGCCTGCCTAATACAAAACTACCCTTAAAATTGTGAGATGGTGTATTTCAAACTTGGTAAGACATTAGGGCGAAAATTCTTACATAAGTAGAAACACATTGTAAATCAAGGATTGAGACAGAACGACGCGGATTACCCTGACTACTTGGTACTGAGACGTTGTTTCTTGAAGGCGAATTTGTGATGTCAAGATTTGTTGATTGGGTTACTACAGCTCCATAGTCATGACGTGATTATAAACTTCTATTATTGACTTATAAACATCACCATACATTACCAAAATGCACTCCGACCCAAATAAACTCCGCCCCATAAAGCGCTTGATAATTTTCTTCGTACGGTATCCTTAGGTTGCATGATCACCTAAGGCTTTATCCAAACAATTTAAATTGGCTCAGAAACAAGAAATTTTTCTAATTTCTGCAAAATTTCTCTTTTTAGATATAAAATCGCTTTAAACATCCACCATTGCCTGGTCCCAAAACTATTGAGTTGAGAATTGAAGGGGGTTGGGAATAAATAAATGGGACCTTCTCTCGTACAACCAATCCCCAGTATTGGCATTAATCATGCCAATAATTCATCAAAATCAAACATTATCCGATGTTGTTGTAAAATGTGGTTCGTGGGATGAGCTGCTATCACAATATTCGACCACTGCAAGTGCTTCCAAGAAATCTTGACCTAGTCTACAAACAAAATTCCCTGTTGATGTAAGACAATTCTGTGAATTCAAAGTCAACCTCGTGATGAATACTTAGATGTTCCCTATGATCTGCCCGTTGACTGGGTTTGCAGTTACATGATACTAATGAAGTGAAATTATTTTTGTAGTAACAACCAAAACGTTTTCTCCAATTAAGCAATTTTAACACAAGTTCTTTCTAAGCGTGTAACCCTATGCTTATTAACCCAAAGAAAACTCTGCTGTGTTTTTTACTCCTTGAACAAATTTCTTTCCCTTTGAGATGATCTGTACACAAAATCTCCGTTTGGAGTTATATCATTCTTATAAATCACAAAATAATTTCGTATAAGCTAACAAATATCTCTTTCGTATTACGGTAGCCTCCTTATAATATATCCTGTCATGTAAAGTAATGCCATGGGATCAAAACATTCCTAAATAACCAAACGATTGTCTGTAAGGTGAAGTACGTTCGTCTGCACAAATTAGGGAAAGATTTTTCCGCATTTCAAAGTATACTTAAAGTTAAGAGAGCATTTAGAGAGCGCAGGTCTTCACCAAGATAGCCCAAATTCCCAGTTGAACAGTTGTCCAAAAATGTGCATATTGTCACTATCTCACAACGATAGGAAATCCTTTAAAAAGTCCTAGATCCAGACGTTATTTTACACCACCAAGTTCTAAATTAGCCCATTTCTAACCCATCCTGAAAATTGTGTGTAAATCCATCCAACGTCTTGAGTTATGTTGTTAACATAAAGACAGGCAAACCAACGCCGGCAAAAACAAAACCTCCTAGGAGGAGGCAATAATAGGATGCCTTGCTAGTGTAAAAGCATAAAGACAACTATGAAATAATCAAAGAGATTCAAACCTCAAATTAGTATGTATATATTATCTCCCAGATAAGGATATCAAAAATTATATACTTCATAGGCAAGTTTAAAGCTAAACCGACAAAGAAAATTCTTGTGCCAGCTAAAATTTCTACGGAGGTGTATTACTATATCAGTAACGCTATAAAATTCACAACATTTGGAAATTGTTTGGAAAAAAACATTATTTTTTATTCAAAATAACTTCAACTCGAGTCAAAGACATTCGACTAGACCTTCCCTGGTTCGCATGTCAAATAGGGAAACTATAAAAACAGAAAACGTTTCTTCGGTAACAGGTATAAACTTAGACGACATCCGCAAAATATTTGTCCCCAATTTAAATTCGTAAAGTGTCGTTGCTGGAGCTTAGACACACCTGTGTTAGTATAGTACTTAGCCAAGCTTCGCAAAAAGCGACCTTTAATTGCCTCTTTTATTTTTGATTGGCAATATTATTGCACAGTCTGACGACTTTAAGTAGGAATTTTACACGCAAAGAAGTTCGACAAACTACGGATAAATTGTTGAGTAGCTTGATTAAACCAGATTTATACTTCATAATGCTCATCCTTTTGTCTGTTTGCAGAGAAAGAGAAATTTCACTCATGTATATTTACAATCAAAATAATATGATTAACAGTACATAGCATACACGTGCAATCTACACACCGTTATAATATATTAAATATCTTTATTAACTAAGAATAAGTTCATATCTTTTGCTGTGTTAAATTTTACAGAACTGGGCAAGAACAAATAGCTTACCTGTAGCATCACACCTTTCTCCAACATTTCAGAACGTTCCTTCAGCGTTCGGGTTTAGCGTTTAATAACAGCGAATTGTGTCTGAAAGTCTGGTACCATATAACCATTTTTACTTCTGATTGACCGTTTTATAGCCTTCTTGCATGTAATTAGCTTTATATTGTCATTACGGTGATTACATCCAGCCCTTGCAGGCTAAGGCAAATTTATCAAAGCACAACCGACTGTCGTGTGTCTCCTCAATTCCCTTGGACGCAAACTCTTTCAAAACGACAAAAGGTGCAGGTGATGTAGATGATTTTAAATGCAGAGTTATCCCTACTGCTATTTAACGCTTTGAAGTGATTAAATGTCTGCTATAAAGACTCAAATAGATCTATCCATGTTTCATATGCCTGTGGTGAATATATTATCTTATTATCCTATGCTTATTTTTAAAGTTATTATTATGTTGTCTAATCTATGAAAACGTTAAAACCCTACTTGCTGCTTCAACTGCTTTCGTATTATGTTCAAGAGAAAGGCCATTATTAAAAGATGACGTTTTTCATCTATGTCAATCTGCCTTCCAAAATTGTAAACAGGAGTACCGGAGCACTGAGCAAACGAAAAGGGGAACTTTTGGCTCTCTAATCACAAACTAATGAGAATGACACATCCGTCGGTCAATTTCTTTGATTTTCTATTGCTAAAGAGGTGAACAAGCAAATACTTTAACACCAGGTTTCTGTAAAAACAAGCAGGAGGTGGACATTTTATTTCATGCTATTGTCAGTCAACAATTCGCCTGCCAATACAAGAATTTTGAGCGGATGTGTGCTATTTTTCGTAATATGACGTTTAAACTGAGGATTTTGCTTCCGGAAAAATGAAATTAACTTGAACTGTAGGAACAATAGGAACAAATGTGCTAAAGCAGATATAAATTACTTGTGCCTGCTTTTAAGAAAAAACTTACATCAAAATCTCCTGAATTAATGCGGTCTTCCACACATTGAAAGCAGTTGCTACAATAAAATTTATCCTGCTCTATATTTAAAAGGAGTAAGCCTCATCCATGATTTTATGAAACTGCTTTTAAACATAAAGCTTTGTTTCGCTTAAAATTATTAATTAATTACAGTTAGTCACGAGCCAATTAACATTTACTAGTACAAACTCGTTTAATCGATTCAAGTTTTGATATATTTACTCTTGTGAGATTAATGCTATTCGATGATTAATAGATAGAACATTAAATTTAAGACCCCTAAATCCAGCTTTAATTTGATTAATAGGCAATCGGATGCGTTTATCTGATGAGCTGTTGTTTATCAAGCTCAGGAATGTATATGACGTATTATGAGTCCTTGCAACAAAACCATTAAGTTGGTCCAATTATAATCAGTAAGATTTCCGTATTCCTTGCAAACGTGAAGTGTGTGGGACATTTTCTTGACTTAAACAATTGATTTCTCCTATTATTGAATTTTTTCTGTTGTCTTCTTATTCTTTAATATATATTTTTATTCGTTAACACTTCGCTGATATTGTCTAGTTTTTTAGTTTTTTCTTACCTTCTCCTCTTATTTTTTACTTGGGTTTTTGTGAGGGTTTGTTTGCTTGTCTGTTGTCTACCTGTCTGTTAGCAACCGAAATTATCATTTTATTTCGAATTTTGATCAAATTTTCATGTAATGTACAAAATTGGTCGACAAAGCAGTTTTTAGATTTCAAAACCGACACTCGGCAAAGCCTTGATTCAGGAATTTATTTTGAGGATTCTTCATAATTTAGGGATTGAGCTGGTTTGAATATATGTGCAAGTAACTCAACAATGAATCATTTGCGTCATTGGTCAAATATAGAAGGTAAGGTCACAGCAGATATCAAAGGTTGCTCCCTATCATTGCAAAATGCCGAATACTATGGTCTATAGGATAAAGAGATGGGGGATCTCTGGGATTTCAACAACTACAAGGCAAGAAATCTAAGGTATAGACATGCAACAAAAGGCAGAACAAGGTATAGCCAATACGCTTACTGAATAGATAGGTATTTTCTGCGACCAAATTTCCGAAATAGCAATATTTAGAGTAATCTAGGTAAAATAAATATTTCTCTCCTCCTAGTTACGTCGGCTTTCTATGAATTCGTGTATTATAATGTGTAAATATTATTAAGATTTGAAGTGCTTCTGCTTAGTGGTGGAAATATTCAGCGCTGTCATATTTTGTGAATTTCGATAGACCCGTAAGAACTTAAAGCATTACAAGTCCAAAAGGACGAGTAATATGTCTTGGCTAGTTAGAAAAGTAATTTGGTATCTTTTTCATTTATTTTAATTGCAAATCATAGTGTGTACATTTATCATTTATAATTTTCAAGTACTTCTACTTAATTGTGAGAATATTCAGCAATGCGATTTGTGTGAAAGTAAACACGTTTGATCAACAGACTGGAAAAAAATGGATACCGCATCCCAAAGGATGCGTAAAATAAGCAAAAAACCGTAAAATTCATGAAACGAAGATATATAATGCTTTTAAACGAGGGCAAATAACAGATAAGTAGATAAATATATAGATGAATAGATGGACTGATGAAAATATAGTAAGATAGATGAAGAGATAAATAGATAGATTTAACTTTAGTGAACATATAATGTTAGGGATTGTATTATCACTTGAAATCTACGTTTAGGAAAAAATCTATTATCTGACAGCTAAAAGTGCTTGTTTAAGATAATACATTCCCCTCTTTGTGTTAATCTGTCGCCTATGGTACATAATAATTTGCAATTGATTATAGGTTAATGAAGAGCCAATTCTCTATCTACAATTAATAGTTAAATTAAATTTACCTTACGTTTCATGGCCTTCCTTGTGTTATGGTCATAATGACATTAGCTTAGTCTTTGAAAATTGAATTTTGTAAAAACCTCAAAGAATAATACTGTTTACGTGATACCTGTTATGCATTCATGATTGGTGCAACAGTTAAGGCACACATCAATTAGTTTCTCTTGATAATTAGCAACGTCAATTCATGCATTTAGCAACAATCAGTAAACAAAAGTCTCCTTGTTAGTGATGCTTGGTCAAACTATTTGCAGGTAAACTCAAGCAGGAGATTTGCATTTGAATAAAAATCATAAAAATTTGTGAAAGATTTCACAACTTATATAATGGGTTGCACCAAAGACGTTGTGCCTTATTTGTTGTACAATCTAGAACAATTGATACCTTCTTCTTTTTACTTCAAAAACTGTGTGCCACCTCTGGACGTCATTTTCAGTATGGTAACTGTAAAGGAAAGAGAGGCGGCAAGATTGATTGGGGAAATCTAACCCATGGAAACTCGTCGTTCAAAGTCAACATTAAATTTCCAAAACATTTGTAGTTCGCATTGTACGGTCCTTGTTCTACGCTTTGCCGGTTAGTTGTTGAGTTGTTAAACATTCCTGACAAAGCTGTAAAGATCAAATCTACTTGCTGCTGATTGATTATAAACTGGCTTAACAAAAAAAATGGTAATCAATTGAAAATGAAAAGTTCGAAGCTTTTACAAAGCATACAGAGGGTTTATACTTCCATAGTTATGAGAGAGTAGACAAAGAAGAGTAAATTATATCCAGTCGTATTTCCTAATACATAAGAAAGCCAGAGATTCATTAGCTTGTAAGAAAGATATGGGACACATTCTCAAGTGTTTGACATTGGCAGCCCTATCATAGCTTAGCACTAAGTCTTTCACTTTTCGTACCTGTCCAGATTGTCCAAAGGCAATCATTAAATCCCCACAAAGTTTCCTCTGAGCTGATTAAAAAATGTTTGTTCTGTTTGCTAGCGGAAGATTCATTATTGTTTACTTTGAAATATGCGCTCCTTCGTGCATAGCACTCTGCTAGACCGTTCTAGACAACATGTGTTGAATACATGAAAGCTGCTGCCGGCGGTGTATTTCTGTCGATCTACTTTGAAACATCTTTACTTGACTCTCAACAACCGACTTGTTACCATGTTTATAAAGAACTTTCTCTGATAACTTTCTTCTCAAAACCTTCATTAAAACACTTTACTCCGCAATACATTGCTCTTTAGTGTTTGGATTTTATGGGTCTCTATGCAGGAGTACCAATCCGCATCTTTTCATCTCTTATCATACAGGCTTGGTAATATCCGTAACACTATACATATGATAGTTCCAATACACACAGATTCAATGCCTTCTTGATAGAGCACCTTGTTCATGCTGTAATGTCCTGATGCGCTTTTCTTCCGATGCAGTACCCTCCTTATCCTCTAAGCCGCTGACCTCTTTATACAGCACCTTTCCCTTGCGGGATCTTTCTAATGCAGTTTTCTTCCGATGTTGTACTCTTGTGATGAAGCACCTTTCTCATAAATAACCTTATGGCGATGTTGTCTTCTTATGCGGTACGACTTTGATGAAGCATCTTATTCAACCGAAAACCTTCTGATGCCCTTGTCTTCTAACGTGCTACCCTCCTGATGCAACACCTATCCCACGTTGTAACTTTCTGATGCAGTTATCTTCTAATGCGCCACGCTACTGGGTGAGCAACTTTCTCATGTAGTAATCTTTTGCTGCACTACACTGCTGTTGTGTGACGGTGACAATGCTTCAGCCTAAAGATTTACTTCTTTTAAAATGACACGGTTAGTTTGTAAAATTGAAAGACTACCGCATGTTGACCAAATAGAAGGATTTCTGCCCATGGACAAATAATGATTGAGAATTGTTGACCATTGGCATGAATTCTTGCTTTAACAACGAGTTTCTTGGTTACTGGAAATGGTCACAAAATATTTTTGTTTCTGGTTTTCAACACAATTTGTGTTATGCAAATTATTGAGTGTGCTTTGTGCCATAATCAACCAGCTTTTTATGTTGACCCGATAAACATTTTTAATGCTTTAAGAATACTTTGCATAAAACACCTGGGGCCAAATAGTTCATTTTCTTGATCAACCCCGCGCTTAGGATTTTGATTACCCGCATGAGGCTTTACTTTACCGGCCAAAACACAATATTTCTCAAACATACACTTTTCACGACAACTGAAGAAAAATTTCAAGGAATGAATGCTTTGCTAACAAAGACTAATTATTCATGTATATGTTTTTAATACACATAACTTGTTCAAAAGTACTGAGATGTAAGAAATCTGTTTCATTCACTTGATGTTTATATTACTTCTACCTCTTTAACTAAATAGAGGTAGTTTTCAAATGGAAGGACTTTTTGCAGAATGTGATAACAGCTAGGGTAAACCATCAAGCAGTTAAGACAAACGGACTTTATTTCCAAGTTGCAATGACTTTCTTGCTTTTTACCTTGAACATTGCTATAGAATGTAAACTGTGAAATATTTAAAAGGAAAAGATGTTGTTTACTGCAAGGATATTCAATACTTGAATGTCTTATTAATAAGAGACAAAAGTAATAACTGATTTTTTGCTTACTTTACTTTGATTTAAAGATGTTAATTTAGCCTTTTGTATTTCGTGTAGAACATCTTACCATAATTGTTACTGATCTGATTTAATTGTTTCATTGATTCGATACCAGTCTTTGCCTCGAAACAAGTCTATTCCGCCATGGCCTACCAACAGTAACCCAGTCCAACCAAAAAACGACTATACAAGGCTTGGTGACTGTAAATATTTAGGTTTATCTGAAGGGGCATATTTGAACATGACTGACAGGAATTGAATAAAACCTAACTTTGTCTGGATTCTACGTCCTAAGATACATCAAAATCTACACCCCTTCTTAGGTAATACTAGAGAATACTCAGTAAATCATGAATATAGGTATCTCTACTGGGATGCAACCAGTTATCATACATTAGCATTTTAAACGACACAAACGCAACATAAAACAAGATATCAACTTTTAGAACTGACAATTCATCACCTTATAGAGAAGAAACCAGTTCTCCACAAGATGTTTCTGCTACTTCTTAGGTCCATTAAGAATTTGGACACTTTTACTGTGTATGTTTTTTCTTGAGTGTTTTAATAGAGTTTTAAATTAAATTGCTGAAATAGTTTTTCTTAAGGTTTACCTCTTGTTTGCTATATAGTGTTGTTTAGAGAGTACTAATCTATGAAAGGTGTTTTTACTGGAAGTGACTCTTTGAGATAATTTAGTTCAGTCCATTCTTTGATGGTACGGACATTAAAAACATTCTCTCACTTCTCAGCTTATTACTTGTTTGTTTAGAGGTCAAAATTTTCTGGGAATGTGCATTTGGTAGTCGATGAAATAATGTTCTAATTGCAGTCGGTGTGCAACATAATGAGTATAGCACTTAGTAGGAGATACTTTGCGGAATCATTGCTTTCTAGCTAATGAGCCAAATCATTTGCAAGTAACCAGATGTTTCCAATTCACTTGTCTTGTCCCAGCAAAAAGAAAAAAATCAGCTCAGGTCGTCGGAGAAGCATCATAAAGAGAAATTGCAATAAGGGTAATTATCGCCACCTTGAAATCTAAACTGATGTAGGTTACTAGAACGCTTCTTTTATATTGTAGGTTAACTGTTTTGAAATAAGAGTAATTTTACATTCTCATAGACTTTGGGAGATTCTGCATCATTCTATGTCATTTGTGATCACAGGTTAATGCAGATATCACCTTCAATTAAGCACGATCGCTTGGTCAAAAACCTAAAAAGATATTGAGGGTTACCTTTGCACAAAAGAGAAATAAGGAAATATTTGTTTTGTCGTGAAGCAAAAATAAACATTCAGAGTAAAATGTTTTCAACTGATGTATTTGTTATTCCCAATCAACCTTGCTGAATACATTAACGTTAATTTCTGCAAAAGGATCTTATGCATTGTCTGATAAAGCACGTTTATACACAATCAACTCCCTTACAAACAATTATATTGCAATTGGTTTGTATTGAATATGTTATGCAGGTCAGCACTTTGCTGCAATCAGCTAATTGATACTGCTCAACAATCATGTCTTAATGTTAAATTACAGTTGCAACACATTCTACCACACTACACCATGTAGTATAGTGCAGTATTTCAAAGTTGAGTAAATTGCAGTGTAGCCCAGTGTAGTGAAGTGCAACATAGTGTAGTGTTATGTAGTGTAGTACCACTTTTCACCTCACTATACGACACTACACTGGACTACACTACCCTTATCTAATCTAAAATGCACTGTATTATTTACTACACTACACTACACTAAATAAAACTTTAGGAAACTACTGTAAAGTACACTATCCAACGTTTTATTTCACTTTACAGCTCATACTTTCTTGTTCTTAATTACACCTTCCTAATTTTTCAGTACACGAAATTTTTTCTAAATAAGACTGACCTATCAGATCTAGCATAAGAAAGCCTATCTGAGCACATTTTCTTGAATTTGTATTGTCTTAGGGAATGTAAAAGTGGTTGTGTAGAAACTAAACATTTAAAGTTTTCAAATTCTTATCAACATATTATTTATATATTATTTTCCAGGTGCTAAATCATTGCACCTGTTCACTGGAGACTTTTTGCTTTTCAGGTTATTGTTTCTGTTTTTTGCTCCAAATGTTGTTGTATTACCAAGCTGGTCTAAAATACGATTTATCTCCACATCTTGTTTACCTAAAGATCTTTACGATTGCAATAATTGGATGGTTTCATAATAACCCCTACACCAGCTGGCATTTCATTTACCAATTCACCTGCCCTCTCAGCAAAGGCAGAGCTTACAAGATCCCAAGCAGATTTTGTTTAGATGCAATTGTTTATATCATTGCCTATATGTACATAAATATACATTGATGAGTGCTTCGTGCATTTCTTTAGCACGAAGCAATTAAGAACAGGGGGTTCTAGTTATTAGAATTATTGCTGCACAGACTATTGTGGCGTAATAGAGCGCTGTGCATGGGAGAGTACAGAATTTTCCTGGTTTATTCGATGTCTGGTTTTCACTCGACTTTTCTTTGCTTTAATTTGGTCATGACCAAACAATGATTCTTGTATATCAATAAAATCTTCCGACTTTACGAGTAGATAGAGGGACACATGGTTAATGTTATGATTAATTCATCACCCCATGAAAATTTACACAGTAGGTAAACAGTTAGAAAAAACATTTCATATCACTGCAATAAAGTCGAATTGGCCAATGCGCTATCGAATTTAGATCAAAAATAGAAATTTTACACGCATTACATTTGACGGTAAAGTGTTTCAATACTTTTGTATGTGTGTGCATGCGGGCGTATGTGTTCATGTGTGTGTGCGTGCGCGAGTGTTTGATGGTTGAGCACTTCCTGGCTGGAAAAGTGGGATGCACCAGTCCACATTTCCTCCAGGTTACACCACTGCCATCCAGTTTTATCAAAATATCTGTTGCTTCATTACGACATTGACCTAACCTAAACTTGAATCCTATTGAAATTGATAACTTAAGAAAAGCTCTAATGGACACAGGAAACTAGTACGTAATCCTTAAAGCGTAAACAGAAGTCCACGAAACACTCTTATGGGTTTTAATGAAAAGTCTATTGTAAACCAAATATACACTATAGAATAATTTTTAACAATTATTTAAGATTTAATTAAACTAAACAATAATGTCTAGATCGTGAACATTTTCATTTACTTAAAAACTATCTGGACTAGGTATTGTAGATATTTTCTTCTCAAAAAAGAAGTTACAATTACACCTTTTATTTTGATATGCTATATACTAGCCCTGCGGTATTAATTACAATTTTTGTATTGCTGATCGATACCTTTTGTTGACATAAAATATAGAAACAGATAAAGATAACATTGAGCACGAGATGGGCTTGTGTTTCTTTCTTGTGTTTTTTAGTGGCAATACTAGAGTCTAAAATGGTAAGTGATGGGTGAGTTTTTAACATCAAATGTTGTCTAAGTTGCAATTATCCCATAAAGTAAACATTTTTATGTTCCATGGAGCTTATTCCTAGCATTTATAATGGCTATTAGCTGGCTTCTCTTAGAGTTAATCAAAAACACTTTAAGCAGAAAATTTCATGCAAAAGTTTCTGAGTTTTAACGGGCTTCTCAAAATTTAACTCGAATTTGAAAGAATACAATTTTAATCGTGATGTTTCATCAATCGTTTGTCAGTCGTGTGACACACAGTAAAATACCTTATTTATAATCTTGTTTGCTTGTACTAACTTGGTTAAAATCAAATAATTGATGAAAAAATCAAATAATTGATGAAAAAATCAAGTAATTGATGATAAAAACAAATAATTGATGATAAAATTAAATAATTGATGGTAAAATCAAATAATTGATGGTAAAATCAAATAATTGATGGTAAAATCAAATAATTGATGATAAGATAATGACATCATTCAGATTGATGCAAATAAAGTGCAAACTTTAACAGTAACTTGTTGTCAATACGCCTTCATCATAAAATGATTGTAACTCACTAATCCAGAACTCAGAAAAAATTCGGTAAAACAAAAGCTTGGCCAAATAATTTACTGTTAGTAACTATTGCATTGCATAGTTTTATATATGTACTACAAATTGTATATACAATTTGAAATACGAGGTATATTCTGCTAAAATGACAGAAACACAATTGAGATTCCATGCTAAAGTGTACTTTTTATGTTTTTATGTATAAAACGTCTTATTGCTAAACCGAATCCTATGAAGCCAGGAGAAGACGGAAATCACAAATTAAAAGGAATTCTTAATGTTGCTAAATAAAAGATTTTCTATCACTCCACGTCGGTTAAAGATTATTGCTGTTTAACATACGTCATGTCTCCTTCATGACCTTGAGTCCCTTCTTGTTGATATAAGTCGGCAATCTACAAGACTCAAAGCAATTTATGACAATCTGCTTGTAGCAGCCATGCCTTTTACCCAAATATATATGGAAAAACAAGATGATTTCCTCTAAAAAGAGATATTAAATTGCCGAAAGATGGCAACAGTAGTCACAAAGCGGCAATGAAATTTCTCTCTTCGTTAACATGACTGAAGCCATCGGGTCTTGTTTAGCGTAAAAACATGAATTATCATCAACAAACTATCTACGGGGTAATCAGGATGGGTTTTTTGTGATGAACCGAAATAAAATACCATTGTCACTACCTTGGCTTCGAACATGAATCTCACAAATATGATAATTCTGACGCGCTTCCTTCTTGACTACACAGCTCAATAGGATAAGTCGAAGGATTATTTGTCATTTAACTCCAATTGTCCGCTCATGATATTGGGTATCTGTCTATTGACATGAATGCTTTCAAGTCTGATTACAAGGCATCTATTTGTCGCCGTTGGCGTATGTTCTATGTAGAAGTAGACTTCTCTTCTTTGCAAAAAACTGCCCTGTATCCTTTTTTATAAGACACTTTAGCTGCCGTGGATAGTCTTGACAGTCATTCAGTATTCTCAATTGATTATTAAATGTAATCAATCACGGGGGATTATGATTTCTCTTTATCAGTGACGATAGAATCCACTCAAGAGAACATGATATAGAGGAGGTTATTATCAATAGTTAAGGTCACCAGGCTTTAAAGGATTTTGTAGAGAGATGACTTTATGGGATTAACCTAGCTGCATTTATCTATCCTAATTGACAAGGTACTCCTGATTTCTCTTAACAGACTTCAATATTTTTGGTGATATACCTTACTACTACTAAAGATGCTACTTGCGCAGAAACTTCCGTTAAATAATTTTAAAATACAAATAATCCAAGCTTTGTACACACCAAGGAATGAAGTTTGTGGGAAATCATTAAAGAATAAAACCCCTTTTGTAAAACGGGAATACATCATAATTTGAAATTATACTTACAAACATCTGTCCATGGAGTTTGTCCCGCTAAAATTGATTTGTCACCAATGCTCGGTGCTAAATCATATAAATTTTTATCCAAGTCTTTGTTATCTGTCCTTTAAAATCCATCCTATTTTTGTCCGTCACTTTATTCCTTCTACGTACGCGGGAGAAGGCCTTAATTAAATGAAGGTATAGCAGAATAAAAGTAAAGTATGAGCATTGATATGTTTATTTAGTACCTGTTTTGTGACTAATAGTATTATTATTCATCAAAAGGCTCGTTTGCACAAGCTTCAAAGCTAGAAATTAAAACAACGATATATGTTTGATCAGGATGTGACAAAGAACAATGGTATTAAGCAAAGAAAACAACATTTTATCTTAGCAAATGATGAGGTATCCTTCACTTTGTAACTGAAAAATGTCCTTCAGCTTACATTAAATTGCCGCTCTTTTGTCACGCAATCAATGTAAACTATACATTTCCTAAGGGAGAAAAGTTTAAAGACTCAGCTTGCCCTAGAAGAACTAAAGAAACCATCTGTCAATGCCATTAGTGAAGATCATTTCATATTAAAACTTAAATAGGTACAAGAATCGTCTACTAATGAGCTGACTACTATTGTTTATACTTAAAACTTACAAGATGAATCTCCAATAAGATAAAAGTGGCTTTATACGCTTTTGAGTCCTAGCAGGGTCACTGTACAATAAAGTCATTATCTTTAAAGGAACCTAAGTGTAATAGAGAAATTACATCTACCTAATTTGAAATATTTGTCATGAGGTTTTGCTAGTACTTCGTTATTAAAATTGAGATAATTTATAGGTATTTCTCCCACTGGTAGAAAGTGTAAGGGTCTTATAAAATATTAAAAGTCCGGTACTACACACTGGAAAACTATAGAACTCTGCAATAATAATCAAAGCTGAACTCTGAAATTTACAACATGGATGTGACAAAAGAAATGTCAATTCAAGTCTTATTTTCTAATGATCATCACTTCTTTTTACTTTGTCCAATTCCTTCTGACGAGCAAAGTTCAATTCATACTTTAATTAGAAATTAGAGTATCATTTCAGTTCAAAGATCTATCTGACATTTGAAAAATCATGGCTGGTGTTGTAGGTTGCTAAGTTTGATAACATTGTAACATTTCACTTTGTAGAAAGCTTTAAAAATGTAATTTAAATGGCATCTTCAAGATAATAAGATGTTTGTTGTAAAATTGCGTTTACAAACTTTTTGCATAAAAAATATTACAATATTGTTAAATTTAGCAACCTACAACATCAGCCATGTTTCTTTCAAATAAATCAAACCTCTCGTTGGCTTTGCTAAACCTTTTCCCTCCTTTGCAAACAAGCTCTTACTGAAATGATAATGAAACTTAAGTACACAGTACCAGTAAGCTAGCTCTATACTATGGATTCACCCGTATTTTCACAGCTGTATCACCTTGAGGCTAGGAAAACAGAGATGACTGCCCTTTACAACAAAACGACGGTGAAGGAACTTAACTTTGACCTTTCTTATACAACTTACATTCCAAAGCAAAGTGCACTTGAAAGACCGTCCATGTGAGAAAGATAGGTTGACAATGGCTTTGCCAATATCAAAGAAAAACATTTACATAGCTTTTTGAACATATCAGCAATCTGCATCCCGACATAAACTTCCTAATAGAAAACAAAGAAGAAGGAAAATACCCTTCCAGTATCATAACTGCCCCGTTTGTAAACAATGTTGTGTTTTTATCAATACCTGAAGCCAGAATGTATTGTCTGAGTAACGAACAGGAAGCAATAAACATTCATTTGTTATATGTCTATGAGTTAGTAAGTTGGGATGACAAGAATGACCTTTAATGTGAGCCCAAGAAGATGTCTCTGCTACTTTTGAGTTACAAGGAATATAGGTAATATACTCACAAAAAGCGACATCCTTAACCCACTGCATGTACCCTTCTCACAAGCCAACATGTCAGTATACGTATTTATTGTACAAAATTATGATTGTAGTGATGTTAGACATTTTTTTAGTACTTTAAATTGTGCTGAGGCTTACAATGAAGTTAGGCAGTACAAGGACCTCACTTCATATTAGCGTTCTAGTGGTAACTTGTATAAGTGGGGACGTTCCTGCGCTTGGTAGACAGAATGGGTTGCCTTCTCGATTTAGTTGTTTAATTCAGATGCTGAAATTTATCATCAAAAAGTTTGGCTTCCTTTTTGCTTGATGGGGACTTGTCAAGGTACGTCTAATCATAGCTCTACTTGTTTTCAACGGCTCACTGTTCACCCTATTGCTTACCGTTAACGATGGTATAATTTTTGTCCAGGGTGTAGCAACAAGCATAGAAATGAAACGTAATTAATGTGTCGTAATCACCTGATGTCTGGACCAAAGGCATGATCGTCAAAATTCCCAAGAAAGGAGCCCTGAACGACTTCAACAACTGGAGAGGGATCACTCTACTGTCGGTGCCGAGCAAGATACCGGACAAGGTCATCATCAGAAGAATGTCAGAGGCCGTAGACGAGACACTTCGGAAGGACCAAGCGGGATTTAGAAAGCAACGGGGGTGCGCAGATCATATATTTGCTCTGCGGAACATCACTGAGCAATGAACAGAATGGCAATGACAGCTCTATGTCAACTTTTTCGACTTTGAAAGGGCGTTTGACAGCATTCACAGAGAAAGCCTTTGGGGCATCCTCCGACACTATGGCATTCCATCCAACCTGGTGCACCTGATCGCGAGCTTCTACGACGCCGTCAGATGCTCTTTAGGCCACACCTTTCTGCGAAGTCAAGACGGGTGTAAGGCAAGGGTGCGTGATGTCAGCAGTCCTTTTCAACTTGGACATTGAATGGGTGATGAGGAGGACGACAGAGGACACTCTAAAGGGATACGATGGAGTCTGTTCTCGACCCTAGACGACCTTGGCTTTGCCGATGACCTAGCGCTACTGTCTCACACACACCAACACATCCAGGAAAAGACAACCAGACTTCTGATCTTTGGTGGGGCTTCGAATCAGCTCCAAGAAAACAGAGACCATGACACTAAATTTCAACAACCCAGCAACTGTCAAAGTGAATGGGCAGATCTACGCCAGCCCGACAAATTTACATATTCAGGCAGCATCATCAAACCCGAGGGCGGCATAAAGGAAGACTTCCACAGCAGACTGAGCAAGGCCTGGAGCATATCTAAAGAAATGAACAACATCTGGAGATTCATACAGTACAGCACCAACACCAAGCTGAGACTATACCAGAGCTGCGTTCTGTCTACGCTCCTGTACGGATCTGAATGTTGGATGGTGACGGAGACGGATCTCGCCAAACTTCGGTCCTTCCACACCACGAAGAATCCTCCGTATCTTATAGCCGGAGAAGATCTCCAATGAAAACCTGTTATGGAGAAGCAAGCAAGAGGACTTGGGCACCATCGTTACAAGAAGAAGATGAAGGTGGATAGGACATATGGTGAGAAAGGACCAAGAGTCAACCGGAAGAAAAGCACTGCAGTGCAACCCAGATGGAAAGAGGAAGACAGGAAGACCAAGAGTGACGTGGACGAGGACAGTCGAGAATGAAATGAAGGCAATGCAGCACTCTTGGGGTTCATTGGCTAGGTTGGCTAGGGATAGGCAGAAGTGGAGGAGCTTTGTTGCTGCCCTACACACCACTGGGTGTAATAGATAATGATGATGATGAATGAATCACCTTGTTAGGCATCTGCAATGTTTTGACTCACAAATTATGACCTTAGAAAACATTATATACTGGTATGTTATGGTGATATTATGATTATATCTTTTATTGATATATTTTACACCTCACTTAACTCTAATAAAAGAGCGAAAGAAGTTTGGAAAAAAGTTAGATTTAACTCTATATTGTTAACATGCATTACTACATTTTTCATGGAAGTTGTGACGTCGTTTATACGAACTTCTTACGAACAAAATTCACATCTTTTCGTAGTAGGTTTTTCGTCCGTTTAAGCTTACTCTACCTTACGTTTTTGATCTTCTTTCCTCTTTTTCCGTTTTCTTTCTCTTATAGCTTGTTAAATCAAACTTAAAATGAGTTTCACTGATACAAAGAATTTTGCAATACTGGCCGTAAAAACATTCTCATTTTTGTTCCTTTGACGGTATTACATAGCATATTTCCTGAAATGGACCTTCATTTTTAACTGTCAATAAATATTTAGATTACCCACTTGCCTCAAATTATAAGAAACGCTCTCTTTATAGGTGATATGACATCTCTTATTTCAATTCAAAACAATAAGCCGCATTTGCTTTGGGAAGATTTTGTTGATGCTGTTTATGTTTATCATAACCTATCTCTTCTTCTTGCATTAAACAAGGACACCTCTTGGTATTAAATGCTCTATAGAATTAGCTCCCCCATAATAGTTTATAAAAAGTCCAAAGCTTTTATTTACGGAAACACGATATTGTTAGTGATGAGGAGTCAAGGTTGTGAAAGAAGGTAACCAGCTTGGCACTGAACCAGGGTCCCTTTGCTGCAAAATTGGCTTCATATGTGTTGAGCTTTAGCCTTCATATAGATATTGTCAACGAAGTGTTATCGATTTAATCCTACACTCAATTCTTAATATTTTGCTTACAAGATCACTATAGTTGGTTGTTTCTGCTGGATAGTGAGATATGGAGAGGGATTAAAATATGGATAAAGTAGTACATAAGATTTCATGATCACCCAAATAGATTGTTATCATATTTGCAAACATGGATTTTGCTTTGAGCAGGCCATTCAACGATGAAGTTTTTGAAATCGAAAAACAAAAGTACAAGTCCAAAATGGGTACATTAGACATGATTACTTTTAAATAAGTGCCATTTGCCAAGGAGCAAGCGCTTTTTTCATTCAAGATAAAAGTACTGCATTGTAGCCTGGTGTACTGAGCAGCTAAAATGCATGGTCTTGGATGGACAGACCCTTGACACGAGGAGTATGTTTGAATCCGCGTGTAGTGGTTCATGTGTCATTTGAATATGGGTAGCAATGAGGGAATATGCCTGTAACTACGCATCATCAATTGAAAAAGATAATATACTGCCTTTTCGTGAATAGCAAGGAGTTCCTGGTTTGAAAAGTCTTTTCGTGGTACAAACCTTAAAGGCTTTTTAGCGCAATGTGGCAAATTTTCGAGTACCTTTATAACAGAAATTGGTTGTTCAGCCTCTCTTTCCCTCACGGGAACGCTATTGTTTATCACTTGGCGGTTTTAAACGTATAGGATAGTCATTTCGATTTCCGTTGTACATTATGGTATGTTTACATGGATGATAGATGGTGAGGTAGGACCCACGACTCTTGGGAAAGATAAGCCATGAGATTTTCACAAGAAAAGAAATTGCCAAGAGTAGTTTAAAGACTTTTCCAAAAGAAAACCTCCCCAAAATTAAGGATATCGTATATTATCGGTCCTACATAAGCAGCTTGTAATACTTAACTAAACCGAATTTGAATAGTATTGAACTGTAAATATCAAACGTCTAAGAGTGCTGAGAGCAAAGTATATACCACTATTGAGATTTATCAGTGGAGGTAAGAGTTAAGCAAAATCGTCAAGATAATGGATGTTATAACGGCAAGCGTGATCTCACATGCTTACAGTTTGAGAAATGATCGAATGCATGGAACATACCGGAGGATAATCTGTGGGTTTCCCAAAACAGGAATATCAACAACACTTTAAAGAAAAGTCTAAACAGTCATTATCTCAAGTAGACAGCTGATTCAAGCTGAAATTATTAACCTTGAATGATCTACAAAAAACTTTCTTACTTCCAAAGGTATGCTGTTCAACATAATTTACAGATGCAGCTCGGTAGACTATAGTTTATTCAAGTCGTGTCTTGATCCTTCATGTCATGATTCATGAATTAAAGAATGTTGCTGGCTGTCATCGTACTTCAAGTGATATGTTCCTAACATGATTCCGATTCCATTGTATGGAAGACCAAATTTAATGTTAAATTCCACCTCTGTACATTTAAAAACACCACAATTCACGCCATTTTGTCAAACGCAGGCGAAGAGGCAAAGCTAGGCGCAAACTGAATATTATGTGAACAATAAAAACAGGTGCAAACCAATCGAGGTGGTAATGAAGTGTTGTAGAGCGATACAAATATGATAAAAATATTTTGTATGAGACACAGGAACCGCTATGACAAACATTGATGAACTTACCTACCCTTGTTCGAGTCAGCACACCAAACTATTATGACGCCCTCTTTTGAAGTGCGCCGTTAATGTTGCACTGGAAAATATTACCTGATATTCTTGCAGCTGCTTTTGCTTCCATATACTCAATGTGTAACCTTTGAAGAGAATAGTCACAACAATGGTCTCTAATGTCTTAACCGGCAAACGATAAAGTCGAACAATCTGCTCCACATCAGCCTGTATCTAAGGGAGTTTGGTCTTTAATGCATTTAAGAGCGCATGAAAGAAACATAACGAACTATTTTTGGTTGCAAATGATCATTTCGACTATAATTCACAATAGGATTAATCAAGGATCTGGTAATAGTGAAGCCCGAATCTGCATCACTGACAAAATCATTGTGATCTTGTTAGTGTTGATAAGGAATATAAAATATTCTAACTGATCACTGTCTTCATTATAATTGGATTTATAATTTTTGTCTGCCTAGTCCGGTTTAGAATAATAAATCTTTTCTTTTTCACGTCTTTTAGCTTTTCAAAATGTTGAAAAACATGACAAGTCTGAATCCATGGCTCTTACACGTGGTCCTAATACATTTTATTTCGCTACATTGTCCCTCTTAAAAATGATTATTAACCGTGACGTGCTAGCCGGGGAAGTCGGGGGCTCGTGCTCCAAGAAAACTTTCCTAAGGGGCGGCAAAGCTACATGTCGATTTTGCAATACGTTGCGGGGGCGCTAAAAGACTGAAAAGACAGTTAAAACCCAATTTGTCAGTTGTCAATGACAATTACTCAAGACCGAACGTCTACCGCTGAGGCGGCAAAAGATGGCTCTTTAGTGTGGAGACGAAAGGATGGAGAAGGAAGACACTGCAAAAACTCTTGAAAGTGATTCCAAAATTTTTGAGATTAGTAGTTTAATAATGACTTTGGGAGCGTCCGTTTACAGATCAGCTTTCTAGCGGGTAAGTTTAATTTATTCGCGTTTAAAGCCTGGTTTGGTCAATCGAGGCTGCAGTAGTTAGAAGGTAAACTGGAAGGGAAAATAGAATACCTTTACACAGGGTTTAGTTTTAATGGAATTTTTTTTACATGTGTGATATGAATTAATATCTCCTCCAGGAGGTTATGTTTTTTCCAGGGTTCGTTCTTCTGTTTGTCTGTTTGTCTGTCTATCACTTGATACGCCCTGGTGTGCGACCACCACAGAGAAGCTAGGGCTAGAGTGCTTGCCTTGGAATGTTCGAATGCAGAACAATACGTCAATCATGGGAAACAAAGATGGTAGCACACGTTGGGCAAGAACCGATGTAAACAAATGTAGCAGTGAAAGTAAAACGAAAAGAAAAGCACGCAAGTTCGTTATCATCAGGTGTTTAATACAAAGGGGTTAATAGCTGGGGGTTGGGAACTCTTTTAGAAAGTAATAAAC
>JANTCA010011892.1:0-26932 GCA_024741275.1 Chironex yamaguchii | reverse complement strand
CTATCTATCTATCTATCTATCTATCTATCTATCTATCTATCTATCTATCTATCTATCTATCTATCTATCTATCTTTCCATCTACGTAGTGCTTCATCTTAATCTGAGTTGTTGTCAGCGATGAAAGGAAAGCGGCAATTGTATGAAATGCAGCATGTTGCATTCCACATTTATGTCGATAAGCTGTGAATGAGCACGTTAAAAAAGTTGGCCTAAACAAATATGCTTCCCTCGGAATGTCTTCATAGGGACCAGCAAAGAATTGTGGGTTTTCTAAGCTGTAAAACTTGATTGATTTGTGAAATTAAGGATGCCGTAGACTTCATTCATGATTCGAAGGACAGCGAAATCCTTATGACGTTAAAGTTAATAGCGAATGAAAGGTTTTATTAAATGTCCTTATTCTACCTCTTTTAAACTGATATTTCGTTGTCACGTTGCACAATAGTTCGTGGCGCTAAAAGTGTTTTGAATGTCTTTCTAAACAAGTTGATTATAATTGTCATCAAAATTCTGACTGTGTACCTTGTTGTCAAGAATGAGCCATTCCTTCACACGCCATGGAGGTTGAATATTGGTTTAAATGGTTAAATGAATAAGGCTTGTCTTCATGAATACAAGCACCTTCCTTTGTTACCAATGGTCTCCAGAGCGAACAGACGTGACACCTCTAACAATTATTAAATACGTCTACATTCGTGTCGCAAAAGGATGTCGACACTTATCTTTGTATCAAGAAAATAAAGACTTGATGATGGAAGGAATATATCTAATTTTAGTTTTATCTTCTTCCTGCTGCATTGTTTCTGGTACGTATTTCTTGAATAAGCTTTTGTATAACAATAATATTTATTATTAATTTAACCTAGCATGATTCTTGACTACAACTTCCAGCACCTACCTTGCTCAGTTCACATACAAATATTATCTGGACTTAATCATTCAGCGGTGACATAGAAGCTTGCACATATATCCTAAAAATGTTTTGTCCAAGTTCATTCCAAAGTTCCACTTTTGGTATTCAAACCCTAAGTGCTTTAGGAACTGCGTTTAAGCTTTAAATGATATGATATAAAGAGTGAGAATGCATTGTCCGTATCAGATTTCGTTAGAAGTAATATTTAATAATGACGATTCGGTTAATCTCCCAGTCTTGAAGTAATCGTCACTATGTTGTACTAGTGTCAAATCTGAGACTGTTTAACCTTATGACACTTGACAATACAGACAAATGTGTCTTTTAAGCAAAATTTTGGGTTTACTTATCATAAACGTGTTACAAAATATAACATGTTAGGTTTGTATCTGCAACAAGATTGTTTTACCTTTTTAGTCGACAGCTGAAGTATAAACATAATAAATCAAACAGTGAAAAATTTTGTGGCACCAAGCAGCAATTTAATTTCTTTTCAAATCTTTTTTGTCAACCTTTTAACAGTACCTACTTAGCTGGCGGATATAATAATGATGTCTAAGTTGAGATATAACAACGGTAGCTAAAATTTCATTTCCCTCTCCTATCTTTTACTTTTTGCTTGCCGCAGGGTTGTTTGTGTTCTAAAACGTCTATTTCCTAATCCAGACGCTAAATGTCATATAATGATCATCAAAAAGTTTCCAAACTCCAGTTGCTTGTAAACGTCAGCAAAATAATCACGTTTTTACCATGTCTAGATAAGGTATTTGATAAATACAAGGTTTCTGTGGCTATCTATTTGTTGAAGTTTAAGAAATTTGCAATTTACTTTATTCAATAATTTTTTAAGAAACGAATTGTGAGAATAAACAGCATAATAGCAAAATGGTATGGTAAGCAATAACGCTTTAGCTATACATAGGCCATTCTTTACAAGGAACCCCTCAATCAAGCCCATGCAGTCTATCTTAACAGAATGAAATGTTCTTTAAAGTGATTTTATGCTGATTACTTTGATCTTCTATATTTGATCACATTGTCAAATATTTGACACGGTAAACTTGTTTGGAAGTGAGTCTTAAATTTTTGTGGTCAATTTTAGAAATTAAATTTTTTTCGAGGTTCAATAGCATCAAAGATCTAAGCTTACTTTGTCCGTTTGTGGGACATAACCTTTTTTACTTGCTTAAGCTTTAAAAGTGCTCTCAAATTTTCTTTCTTGTATTTTGTAGAATCAAAATGTTTTTAGATAAGTTGTCTGCAGGTAAAATTAGGCCAATACTTAAATTGCCTTTAAGAAGCTCCCTCCATTCAATTTTGCGTTTGATGCAGTCAGATTAGCGAGGGCGCCTTCAGACTGTAATAAATTACATTGAACGAGCAATATACATGATTGAGCTTTGCTACATTGAGGCATTAGTATTGCTCTGTCAGATTTGTCAATGCATCATCTGGTAACTCATTTTAGGTATCCCTGTAGTAAGCAATGTAAAAACTTTGTGGATCCGCCTGTGGCTCAGAAACATGAACACATACATGAGACAACTGTTGCTAATGCAACATATATTGTTTCTTAATCATACGCCTCCCCTACACTAACATGAATGGCTTTGGTTGAATAACTGTCATCTGGCATCCTCTCCCAGTTATGCGTGCTCCCATTATCAGGGAAATCTTACTTCTCTAGCCCTTTCTCTCCACAAAATTACTTGCTAACTTTCAAAGCCTGCTTAAAATTGTTGTAAAATTCTGTGAACTTTGTTTGGGCTGTGTCACCCATTCAAACAGCTGTGAGGAGCTCGATTCTTTTAGACTGCAAATAAGATGATGCATGATTTGCTATTCAAAAATAGTGGCAAAAGACCTGCGAGGTCAGTATAGTCTAGAACGAAGTAACTTCGAGTCTTTTGGCATCACTGATAGTTTATTACCGTGAACTGTTGGTTGGCAATCCCCCAGAGTGTCAGTAAAACAATCAAGTGATAAGCCTCTTTTGCAAAGAAGACGTTCTCAATAACCAGGATAAAATGGCAAAATTTTCCTTCTCTTCAAATACATTACTTCGCTTCTTTTGATTGACAAATAAGCTTTTAATAGAAGGCCAAATAATGATTTTGTCATAGTAGATAAATGACAAGCCTCCATAATGATGTGGTTGAAAATGTAATCAAATGGCCAAATGAAAAGCCATCCTCTTTTGTATCAGTGATTTCACTTCTTGTACTTTCCTCTGAGTACATGTGCTCCATCATAAGACTTATCCTACTGCGCTGCTCAGACGTATTTGTCCTTTTTGAAAAATCCCTTTCAGCGACTTTACCATTCCATATTCTAAAGCGACCTGTACCCTTTGGAATGAAATTAGCTGTTCACAAATGGTCAGATAACAAAGTAGTATATAATGACTTGGATGGAATCTCGTCTAGAGACAACATCTGTCCTATATATTTCTGCTTCCTTAATTTTATTGATGATCTTTGACAAGTGTCTTGCAATAAGAGAAGTACAGGTGACACATGAAATAAAGTAAAACGGTAGAGATAATTTCTTTAATAACCTTCGAAAAACACGGTTATGTTGTAAATTTTTCGACAAATTCGACAAACCTCTCAACTGGCGGGCAGTGGCCCCCTCCCGTGGACTTGATATCTCTGGGTTATATAATATAATGCCTATGATCTCATGTACTTTGTTAGTGAAAGTAATAGGAACATATAAGAAGACAAGCATTTAGGTTTTCTACTCTTTCTCGCCAAACTCTGCTACCAAGACTAATCAAATATCAAAATCACTAGACTCGATATCTAATGTTTGTCAATCAGATTATGTCATAGTTACAGGGTACGTTGCAGGCAAAAGGATATCTCTTCACGAAGCACAAGCAACAAAAATATCTTTCATTCTTTGTCCATTCTAACTCTATCAAGTTTCTGATCATTGCTTACTCTGAGTCTACGACTTAATTGCATACCGTTTGAAACTTCTTTAATGTCTTGAAAAGTTCTAAAAAAACAAAATAAATCAAAACGAAAACACTATCTTTTCGAACAAAACAAAAGGACACCCGACAAGATATCAAGTGACGGTTACTGAAACAAGGGGAGCAAAAACACCAAAAAATGTTTATGTAAATTTATAAATAAGTTCAAAAATTAGTTTACAATGGTACCTGCTTGACATACCTTTGTATTGTTAATATCAATAGTTTTCTAGTAAATTTTTCCCTAGAAATGAGTTCCAAAACATTCGACAGACTTGTTGCTGTAATTAGCTTATCCACAAAAATGAGTCCTTGAACAGATTGCCAAAATTATGAGGTCGAACTATTTGCGGAAAATTATCATAGAATTGTTAGTTGCCAACAATAGCGTTCTGCAGATAAGTCTAAGAGATACATACTAAATACCACATCAACAACGGACCATGCTTGCATGAATATATACCAATCAATATAAATTAATCAAAAGGGAATTTAAGATTAGCAATTGGAACTTAGCAACGACGATATAACAAGCAAGGCCACCTGGAATTGTCTCCAAACTTTAGAATTTTCTTGTGTTGATGTGACTTATACCTGTTCTTTGGTTTAGTTAGGGCTCGGAGATTGCTGTGAGCTCATGATTAACAACGAGAGATTTATTTAAATCAACTTCATTTCGTAAGCTGCATTTGACTCACTAGGTTACTTTAGTGATTAGCAGTTGGACTTTGTTGCCCCACATAGTATCTTAATGATATTTAAATGATCTTATATATTTTCAGTTTCCTACAACATATTTTTGTAACCTACTACTCTCAAGTATCAGAACATTATATTGAATTTTTTGACACTGTACAGCCTGACTTTGATAGTTGCTCGTGTTTGTGTATAACATGAAACATTAATACTGTTTTCAAAGCACGTGACAGCATATTAGTCAACAACAAATGTAACTTTAAAGAGGGGAAATTTTTCTTTAATATGTTTACACTAAATACTGAGTACAAATCACACCACTGTTGTAATATTCCCAGTCATCTGTTTTCAACATCAGCAGGCCATACGCTGTCTGTCCTAATTACTGTTTGCCGTATAATGTAAACAAAGGTTGGTTGTGACAGAAAGGAGCAGCCATTGATTGAACAGCTTATTATGGCAATGTTTTCGCACTCGCAGAAGCCAAGTGATCTAAAACAATCTCGGTCTTAAGTAAAAAGACATTTTCATCAGCTGAAAAGAGAAGGATAATACATTTGAGTTGTTGCCGAAATCCTGATTAATAACAAGAATGGTTTGCGAGTAGAAGTAAACTCAAAACGAATAGTCACACTGCAGGCATATTCTCTTCATTGCTATAAACTAGGAACGATTATTTGGGGTGGGGTGGGAGGTCCCTATCGCTTGTCATGGAGGTAGTGGAGGTAACAGTTTCAAGGAAAACATTCCGTAAACTAACAACATGGTATCCGCTTAAACGAATTCCTTGAAATTTCAGCCATGTTGCTTGGACTTTCGGTCCACCAAATAGCAAAACTTGATACAGTGCATACAGTAGAACATAGAAGCACTGCAAAGATTTTTAAAATTTTCGCAGCAACTGTGACTTGAATTTTTGCACGACTATCTGTTTCAATGTCATATTTTGATCTTTGAATAGCTAGAAAGATGATTCATGTATCATTTTTCCTTTCTCAAGCATACCCTGATTATGGATATACTGGGAGGATTTCCAATAATAAGGAATATGAAGATGAAAGTGGGTGGATACGAATTTCTGAATGGTCAACAGAGGAATCTTCGAATGAACCAGGACTTTATCAAACAGGTACGAGGTATTCGCATGTATGCAATTATCGACCACCCATTATTGGAAGGAGAAAACAATCCACTGCGAATTTTCCACCAACGAGGACTCAGTCATTGGACAGAACGAAAATTCGCGGATGGATCATTCTCCTCTTGAAAATAACGGTAAAGTTACAAATTTTACATCTTAAAGGTCATTATGCTAGACAAATTTTCTTTGTCTGCCAGATTACAACAGCAAATACTGGTTAATTTTGGGTTTACAATCGCAACCAGGCAATCACAGAATACTGAAGACATGATCCGAAATTAATTCAACTAGGTAATTTATTGCACCCGTAAGTTAAGGAACAGTTTCAACTTTTAGCTTAAGTATGTTTTAAATTTGACTGCTGATGTTAATGGTTTACACGAAAAGGATTACAAATGAATGTGTCAAATCTCTTGTCGTCCATGCAAACATGAGAACCATGAATTGCAAAACAAAAAAGCCAAAAGGATAGTTCACATTTTGCTAGTATACTTGGAATATACAGTGAAACCTCGATATCGTGGACACACTTACAGTAGACACCGCGCTATTACGAACAGGTTTTCAAGAATGGATGGAACCATGATCAAAATTTTACAAGAAATTCAATTTATCGGAAACAGTTTTTAGCCGACACTTCATTATCTATAGACAATTTCTATTTCTCAAAAGAACTTGCCTATTGAAAGGTACCTTTGAAAAGCGAACACTCGATTTAAATAAGATAATTATGTTTCATGTATATGTTTTGTATATCATGAAATCTGTCCTAAATACTCTTTATCAGCTTCTGAATATTTTTCTCCATCCTGTTAATGTACTTCTGTAACTAAGACCGCTCTCTGTCGACCCTGGAACTACCATGCAACATGGTACTCTTGATTCATAGTTATCAGCCTGGGCGAAGTAATGTGATTCTCCTTTGACAGTAACAACAAGGCTGTTCTTGAGGTTAATGACCTTACGAGTAAAAGACATCAACTCTCGGAAACAGCAATGTTTACAAAAGGCAATGCCTCTGAAAGTTGTCTCGTCTGAAGGCAATTTTGAATGATTGTGTCCCGTTTTCCTTACACTTGTATAAAAACTTTTTTGGTCAAAGCAGGGTGTATAGAATCCAAATTTATGCAATTATTAAAATCTGTTTATAAAAGACACGTCGATATAGCCGACTCTTCTAAGGAGACCTGATGGTGTCGCCTATATCAAGTTTAAGCTGTATAATGCATTCAGTTAATACAGTTAACTTTTAATAACAAAGAAATGGTCTTTAGAGTATCCAGACAGATGGAAGTCATTCAAAATTGCCTACATTAAAGTCTTGGTTGCATTCATTCATAGATGTACCTGATTCTTATGTTTTACTCTTATCAAGGACATATGTCTTATAAAATGAAGAATTTTGGATGAGACTTGCTCTGCTGTTCCTGATACGATAAAAAGGACTACTTAATTTGCAGAACTTGTAAATTTGTATGATTTTTGTACCGTTTTAACGTTTTTCTGTGCAACTTTGGGAACAAGTACACATCCCATTGATATTTCATAGCAATTATGTTTTCAAGCTTTAAACAGAATGAGAGATGTACGTGGTCTTGCTCTCTACGTATCATTATCTTCAAATAACTATTAACTACAAAATTGACCTACATGTGTGTTTTGCTTATCCTCAACTGGATATTAAAGTCTTAATGCGGGGTGGCAGAGTAAAATGGGATAGCAAAAACACTCTACCGTAGTTTGCCATTACCATCATTGATTTCTACGAGTATCATATCTGCTGACTTAATTTGATTGTATGTCTTAAAGCTATGCAATTTTTTCCTTCTAAGGAATAAACATAAAAGAGAATGGAAGTTCTTTCGGAGTTGAAGTCGGCGGAGTTTATTTCATGTCATTTAATGTTATTGTACATATTCAACGTAAAGCTATTCCTAAAGAAGACACGAGTCGAGTCAACTCATCTGTAAATGCAACTGGATCTATAAACTCTACATTAACTTCAACATCAAAAGAACAGAAAATCAAACAAACTAACAAAGTAATGCTTGCCACGCCAAAGGTTATGGTATCGTGTGCATTAAATGGAAAAGTAGAGGAATCTTCAATGGTTTTATCACAGGAAATGGGGAAAGAGGGGAAATCACAAATCCAAGGAAATGGGCTGGTAAAGCTGGATCAGTTCAGTTCTGTGTCAGTTTATATTCAAATGGAAAATCTATCTTATGCTTCTTGGAATGTCTCTGCAGGTAGTTTTTTTACAATTCGGAAAATAATCAGTGCTGGTTCCGCTCCTGGATTTTATGCTAATATCAAGCCGTCTAACAAGGCTCTTGGACAGAACAAAATTATAGGACCATGGCTGGCAAGTAAAACGTGGCATTTTGCCTCATCCACGAGATTTTTTATTGAACAGATGTCAATACAAGTAAGTTGTCAAGGTCTATATGTAGTGACAGCGAATATTATGATAACCAATGTCACAAGGTTACAAAATGTCAAGTTGATGCTTGTTGGTTCACGATCGGGAAAGAATAACAGAACTGAGATCATCGCAGAAGTATCGAAGACTGTTCAATTTGATGGCGTGGTAACCCTAACTCTTGCAGATGCCTTACATTTAGAACGAGCTAACATTCTAAGCTTGCAAATATCAGCACCAAAAGACTCACGTATTCACAATTTAAGCACTTGGGGCCTACAATTTATAAATAAAATTACTCCATCTACGTACGGGTTTAGAACATCGTTAGAGCAAGGACTGAGGCTGCAGAGCACAGGAGTAAAAAAGATGGACACATGGTCATCAAGCATGAAGTCATTTACGTACTTTAAGTCGCCAGAATCGATGTCTTTGGTTGAAAACCGAGCTTTTAGTCCCGAAAGAAGAGATACATATTTTGTAAATATAAGGGTTAAAGTCGTGCCAATAGAACTCTCTAATGCATCAATTAAAGTTTCCATATTAATAAAAAACAAACCAGTGTTGTCTAATGATGTTATCATTGGTACAACGAATGCTTCTCAAACAATTACTGTCGTCGGTGTTTTCAGGCTTCTTCTATCTAATCCGGTTGAATTTAACATCAATCTGATACCACATTCTGATCAAAAACAGAATGTTGCTGTGAATGCTACAATTTCTATTTTGAGTACCCAGTCCAGTTATCCAGGGGCAACGACTCGAGTAAGAGAAAATACTCCTCAAACTAAATCCGACTGGGTGGAAGTTAAAAACTTTGTTTCTGCAGGAATTAATGGAGCTTATGATTACGCCAACGGCGTCAATGCCAGTAATGGCAGATATAAGGTCCCTATTGATGGTACATACATAGTCTTAGCAAATATTATAATTTTTGATATTGATAGCGAAATTAAAGCCCTGATAGCAGTTGATGGAAAACGTGATGTAGAATCTGGTTTTTATGCGCGAGATGGAAATCCATCACAAACAGTAACTCTTAATATTGGTGGTTTGTTGAGATTAAAAAGACATCAAGAAATTTCAATTTTTACTAAGGCTGAAGGAGACTCGGATTGGAATATTGATAAAGAAACTGGATTATTCGTAGGATTTCTAGGACAGGTGCGTTACGCATTCCAAGCTTACACATCAACTGAGCAAGGAATTAAGGCAGTGGGTGTTACAATGTTGTCCAGACACTGGAGCATTAGATTTCAAGTGGGATCGATATTTTCTTCCTCATCTGGAATTATCAATATACCAGCAAATGGAATTTACTTTACAACTGTGACCATAATTCTAGGAAAGGCAGATTCCCAAGCATCTTCCTCTACCTACAAAATTCAAATTTATGCTGATGATCAGCCTATGGATGGAATGTTAGCAATGAGGAGAAGTGAAGGTGTCCCTCCCCCTGCGAAGCGTCGTCATTACTCTCTATATTTCAGTGGATCCTTTAAAGCCACAAGGGGGCAAAAGATAACACTGCGAATTCACTCAGAAAATGATAATGATTATCAAATCCTAGATGGAAGTGGATGGTCATTTGTATATATGTCACCTGAAAACGACGTGGTTGGATTTGGCGGGGTTTTAAGTAATACAAAATACACCATTGGTGCTCGAGCTAATAACTGGTTTCCTATCGATCCATGGGCAACAAAGTTAGCAAAAATGAGTACATTTAGTACTCCGACAAAGATTAATTTTGACAACGGAAAAGAACTTGGAATCAAAACAACAGGAATTTATCTCATTTCTCTTAATTTAGAAGTCTGGCACGACAATTCTTCCAAACCAATTTTCAAAGTCATGATGTTTAATTCCGATGTCTTAATCGATGCCGGGTTATCTTACAAAGAAAACAAGAGGTTCAAGGCTTCCAGTATGCATTTTTCTGGGATAGTTTTCCTGAATACAAACGACAAATTGTCAGTGAAAATGACTTCTTCGGGGCCTTTCAGTACAGCATCCATTCAAGGATCAAGTGGTTGGAGTGTTGTGAAACTGCCAATAGCACCAGGATATAGAGCAATGACATCAACAGTGACGGTAAGTTCTCATAAGCTTGATTCAAAGCATATATTATTTACATCATATGTGGATTTAAATAGGTCTATTAGTATGCAGAACACTGTTGTCGGCTTACACTAGTTTTCAATGCTGTGACTAAAGATTATATATATATCCATTACAAATGTTTAAAAAACACAAAAAGCATCCAGGAATACAATAAAACAGAAGTACATGGTATACAAACATGCATGGAACCTTTAACAAATCATTGATGAGTTAATAATTCAAGAAAATTTATTTATCATTAAAAGTCTAACTAGTTAAATTTTTCCTTGTAAATTTTGACAAGTGGTGGAAACATCTTCAACGTAATAATTATTTGCTATTCCTTTCTTATGCATACTGATATTTAATATATATCAGAGATTTATAAAACTAGGAAGCCTGAAACAAACAACTCAAGGAAAAAATCATGCAAAAAGGGTTACTGATTTCATAACTTCTTACCTCGTGCGATATGACAGCTGGAGAATTTTTGAAATTCAAAAGCAATTAAGATTGTTTGGTAATTAGTTGCCCATTAGAATGTATAACTTTGAACATCTGTAAACATTTGTTAAGAATGTAGACAATTAAACAGTTAACTGGTAAGATCTGTCAGAGTTAAACTTTTGGTTGAAAAGTCTTAAAGAAAAAAATCAAAATCTTCCTTTCCTTACTGTCTTTTCTTTAGCTGTGTAAATGAACATGAAGCAACTTTTTATGCAAATATTTATTAACCATTTTTGTTTCGTAAAGAATGCAAGAAAAAAATGCTTAGGTTTACGGAGTTTAAAACTATTGATAACATTACGATTTTAAAGTATATTTTCTTACTTTTTACTTTAGTCGTCCATGAAGATTCAGAGACAACCAACTATTATCAAAGATTGGTCTGAAATAACAAAAATTAATTCACTTACTCTTCTAAGTTGGCCTGAATACTCTCCTGGCAAAGGGCAATGGACAATACCATTTTCAGGACTATACTTTTTATCCTTGAATTTTATGTTTGGTAACTCTGATAAATGGAATCAAACCATTGAAGTAACAGCATTGGTAGACTCCATCACCAATATTCAATGGGATTTGTTTGTTAAAGACAGGTAATAATTTTGCTTTTACTGCTGGGTTGTCCTATCAAGGATTTAACTTAAGCTAGAATCTGACGATCAGTCAAGGTTATGAATGTTTCTAATAGCAATTTCAACGGTTTTAGAGTGCTGTTTACCTGAACGGAATAGTACGCTTTTAAAGTTTACAATCTTTCCTTCTACATATTTTTCTCTCAGGTTATTGTTTGATACCATGGTGTGATTTTTTGTATCTAGTTTTGATAAGTGCAATGCAAGGAATATTCTTTAACTGCCTACAAAGTACAGTTATTATTCTATGGGAATAAAAAGTTGTTGCCTTTTATCATTAACTATTGATTGATTTTTCTTCCTGCAATTAGGATTGTTACAGGACTGTCTGCTAGTACAATTGTTGAATTATCAGAAAGAACAACATTTTCCTTATCCATATCCGGAAAAACTTCATCGAGTTCCAATGAAACAAAAGTCGGAGGTAGCAGCACCATCCTGCAACCATATAGCAGCTTTTCTTTCCTTTATTTGGAAAGGGCAGCAAAACCACCTAAGCATATAACTTATTTAAGTGAATCAATAACAATGAAGAGTAACGAAGAGGCTGAGTTGTCCTCGTGGAATGAAGGCCAAGGTACTTCCACTACGACTGGGTCATTTGTTGCACAGAAAAGGGGATATTATACCATGTTTTTAAAGCTCTATGTCACTGACTTTCACGGACTTGTCGAGGTCTTGACAGAAATTCAAAGTACAACAAATGTTTTAATGAAGAAAGAAAATTCCGACAATGTTAACACTACCTTGAATATTCAGTGGTCCGGAAAGCTTCTTGAGTCTCAAGTTCTAAAAGTCAAGATCAAACTTGGTGCGGTCTCAAGTGCTGTTGTCAATAACGGAAGCAAAAGAGAGATTTATCTACTGGACGCAATATCCGATAGAAGCTTTGCTAAACTAAAACTACAACCTTTAAGCATTAAACAAGGAATCAAAGAAAAGTGGACTTGTCTTAATACTTGGCATTTGGACAAACAAACTGGAATAAATGGAGCCGTAAACTATACAACGGAGTCTTTTGTCATACGTGAGACGGGAATATATTTGATTTCGGCAAATGTTATCGTTGACAAAGTGGAATCTCAGAACAGGTAAGACATTATCAAACCTAACCATTCTTAGGCATATGTCATTTTATAATGAGGTCATTAATTCTTAGCCTGTTAATTCGATGTGATAACTAAAGTAAATGAAACGTTACCCTTGGCTTATACGAGTCCAGATACTTTCACGTTTTTATTATAATTCCTCAGCTAAGTACTCTCTGAATTATTATTTTAAGCTTTCCGTATACCCAGAAACATCTTAAACGTCACTTTCGCAATTTGCATTTTAACTTAAGTGGATGCACCCATTCAAAAGACCAAAAAAATTGAGCACACGGAGTTAGCGTTCAGCTCTTAGAATAAAGTTTATAGTAAATTTCACTGTAAGGTTTTCAGAAATTTATCTTGCAACTAGTTATGCCAGATGTGGCTGACAAAACAGGCACAAAGTCTGTTAAAAGGCAAAATAACCACTAAGACTGCTGAATGGCATTTTTTGCATAGGCTGCCATTAAATGAAGTTTAAATAATGCCATTCTGTAAGTTACTCTTCAGAACCAAATTGTGTATACTGGTAATACAGAGTTAATCTTCAGTTTTGAGTATAAATGTACCTGCAAGCACTCTGAGAATGCAAATCTCCTCCAAGTCAGAGCTTTTTCCAACGATGATTTCCTTGCTAGTCACTTCCATGAACATATCATTACCAAATATGGTTATTGGGTTATCCCTGCAAAGACTTTCTTGCTGGCATTATAAAGATTTCATCACCGAAAATGTGATCCAAAGATCCAGCATTTGTTCCGGATCAACGCCAAAATTTAGTCATATGTTTCTTATCCCAGGTCGGGCATTTCCTAAAATTTCGTCAAAATTCGTGCATACGTTTTTGAGTTGTCTTACTAATGAACAAACTGACAAACAGACAGACAAACAGACAGACAAACAGACAGACAAAGAAACAATTTCCGACAAAAACATAATCTCCTGGCGGCAATAATGCGACTTTTTGCAGAGTTACACAATAACTACGCTTGCACCTTTACATTAATTTATAATCCTGCTTTTGCCAACACATACTTGTTTTGGAAATAAAAACACATCAGCTACAGTATCAGATGTCGCTGGGAAACATATAGAAGTAAGTTCAAGACCACCATAGCTTCCAATACGCATCTCACGACTAGCCTTACAGTCTTATGCATCCTCTATTGAGCAAAAGTAATAAGTTGGAAAGGTTGAAAGAAAATATATCAGACTAAATAGATATTATGAAGTAGATATATGTAACAATCTGTATTCCAAAAGTTGAACTTGCCTCAGCTAGTTTTTTATCATGGCAGCAAAATGACAATAAGCTGAGAAAATAAATCAATTAGATCAAATGATGTGTACTACAAGAAACTCTTCTTAAAAATTTAAAGTAAAGATTACGAGAGTTACGAAAGGTAAATGAAAAGCAATTAAAAATTTGTACATTGTCGTCTCAAGAAATGTAAAACTCTTTGTAAGTACTTTTTTTGTTTCATAGAGATACTTGAAACACACCATCAAATGTAAACATCTTGTTTTATTACAAACTTTACTTTGATATATTTTTTCTCATATCCGACTAGGTCAGCATATTATTTCCAATAAAAGAATACAATTCTGTATACAATTAAATACATTATACCTACGCGAGAGGTTGGAGTTTAAACTCATTATCTTTGCATCACTATCATACAGAGATTATGCATAAGTGAGCAGCGATAAACAGGAGAAAGTATTCACATATAATCTTACCGAATTTAAATAAGCATAGCAAAGCCTCATTAGTTTAAGGGTCACATTTGTTTCAAAATCAAAAAGTGATGAAGATGTATGGAATGTGTACTGAAGACATCTATTAGAAAGACATATTGCCATCAATTTATGTTAAATGCAGTGCAACACGAGTCCTGTCTCGAACACGACTAATGTCAATTGATCTTTGCTTTGACTTTCTAAAATTGCGCAGTGATAGTTATTCAGTTGTGGGATTGCTATATTTATAAAACAAAGCGTGAAAAGCTCAGTGAATCATAACGAAAGATAAGTAACATATAAAAAATAACAACAGTAGTTAGTGCCTTGTTTTGCATCTACTCTGATAAGCAACTCTATTTTCGCAAATAATTATAACTAACTTTTTTGTGAAGCTATCTAATAATCTTGTCTTTCTGTCTGTAAAATACTTGAAAACAGAAATGATAGTGACAAAAATTCTTGTTAAGAAACTTTAGTTCGCAGAGGAGTGTGTTACAAAAAACTGGTGAAAAATGATAACGGGCATTTCCCCTAAAATTATTATCAGTCTCCAACAAATGTTTTGGCATCTTAATTGAAAGTTATACTCTTTACAATCCCTATCCTGTCCATTAAGCTGATATTGTCAGCAAATTGCAGAAAGGCGATTACAGAATGGTATATTTAGGACATCAAACAAAAAGGACCAGGAGAGCCCAAGCAATATGAGCGGCATGGTTGTGCCATGAACGTTTAATTCATCTGCCTGAAGAAATGCGATCGTGGAATAAATATGATCGTGATGCACACCTTACCGTGAATTACCTTTTGGAAAAATTGAAGTCGTTTAAAGTCACGCTAGGTTTAATTTTCTTCAAGAATGTTATGCTTGCATTTAAACAAGAGGTGATGGAAGTGCAAGAGATCGAGTCAATCAAGCATAGTGTTCAAAGCGATATAGGCCACGAAGGGTTCCATCAAGGTTTGATGAGAATGTAGGTAATGCCATTTTTCACACTTTCAAATATCATTACTGCATTGAAATGTTCAGGGTCATTGACAAGCTCATAAGAGAGTACAGAGATACCGAAAAAGCATTAATTGAGTCCTTTGGTCATCTCAGATGCTTACATCCACAACTGCTTCATAAAGCTACTTAAGATGACAGCATCCTCTTGTGTCAAATGTTTCCCGATGATCTCAAAGATACTGACCTTCTGTTTCTTGACATCAGAGGTATGAAAAATGATTTTATGCAGACAATCCCAAAGACAATCTCCGATGTATCATAAGTGTTGGCTGGCAAGAGATGCCTGTATCCCCATTTGCAAAAGTTTACCAACTTACCCCTACTACACCAGTATCCGTAGCAAGTAATGAGTATTAATTTTCAAGTATAAAGCTACTGAAGACGTATTTGAGGTCAAACATGTCTGATTGTCGGCTAGACAGCCTGATTGCTTGTAAAAATGATGTAACAGACAGGATAGACATTGAAAAGCTTGCCGATAAATGGTCAAAATATAAAGCAAAATTAGAATAATCAAAGTTTGATATTTATTATTTGGAAATTTATGTTACAGAAAGCAAAGATTTAAGACATTATAGTTATAAATTGATATTGACAAATGAGCATTTCTGTTATTTTCAATGCACTTGAAGGGCGTGGAACCAACATCCGATCATTATCTAACAACACCCCCAGTCCTTGCCTCTAAAATCCGCTCCTGTGTATTGATCATTATTAGTCATTTTTCCATTTAACCTTTTTTGCAAAACTATTATCAATACGTCAAGGTTTTGCAAAAATTGATAAGGAAAATCACATAAAAGCTGACTGTACCTTCACAAACTAAATGTACTAGATGTAAGTGTCTACCTGTGTCAAACGTCATTTTCCTGTTGCCTAAACTTAACCTAAGTCGTCCCATACTTCTAACAGAAGCTGCCTAGGTTTTCTAATCCACAGAATAGAAATACCAGAAGCCTCACTCGACAAATTTTCGGCAGAACGTTTATAAGTGCACATGCCTGGTTCCAGCAAGTGTATATCCTACTACGCATGCCCAATTTCCAAAAAGGGTTCTCTTTGACGTCATATACTTTTGGCGGGAAATTTAATAATCGAAACATGGCGTCGAGTAAACAGCGGAGGAAGTCAGGTCAAACTTAGTGTATGGCTTTGAATTGTTCAAACAACCAAGGCTTTAACCCGTATCTTCGTTTCTTTAAATTTCCATTGGACGAAGAAAGGTGAAGCCTGCATTTTTTTCTTCTCGTTTGAGCATTTTGAAGTTCCAGACCATTTCCAGTCTGTTGTGAGACTCCGATTCCATACTGCATTTCATGCACTTAGGCTCAAAGATCTCCCGCATGTACTTAGCTTTCCTCTCGGCGTGAAGGATTGATGTAGCCTAAATTATACTCCTTGATGTAATAATTGGTGTTCCTTCATTAAAGAATGGCCGGTGAATACACTTACTTGATTAATTTACGATGCTGTCAAATGATGATGGTGTCAAAGGAAATTTCAACCACTGGAATACCTGTACCCTTGAGCTCTGTCTCCATATCCATCCTTCCTGGTTAATTGTTGCATAAGGCCTTGCTATGACCTACAACTTAGTCGTAACCATGTTTGTCAAATTGCTCTGAACTACTCTTTTATCTCCAAATTTTTTTCACTGCTATCAGAGTTGGCGGTCATTCCTTTACGAGCAGATAGAAATACACTTCCTGGATTAATGGCGGCCTCGTCCCCATGTAGTCTCAGATTTTGCCTGTCTTAGATCAAGTTATTCCGACGAGAGTGAGGCTTCTTGTCTATCTATTCTGTGGTCTACTCTCTTTAACTTTGATAAAAGCTTTGATGGCACTTTGTTCACTTCGACTTCTTCCCAGGACAAAAATAATGCTAGTTTGATACTGTGCATATTCTAAGGCGAGCAAATGAAAGTAATCTACGTTGGAAATGTACCACTTTTGTCTAGGAGAAAATCTTTCCATCAACATTTATTTTGACAACTGATAAATGATAAGAGCAAAAGTTAATCTCGGAATTTATTTTCCCCCTCATATTGTAGGACATAGGTAAATATGTTTGGAAAATTTAACTTATTTCACATTTATTTCAGTCTAGTGAACATAAGCATGGGGATATCGACATCTGAGACTGGTGTGTACAAAGGCGCCCTTTTTACCAAGCGTACTATAAAGAAAAGTCAAGCAATTACATTGACACTTGGTGCAGCTGTCTTCATGGAAAAGTGGACAAAAATCGGAGTAGTTGTAAAACTTGGTGAAGAGAACGAAAACGTATTCCTTTCTGATGCTAGTACTCTGTCTCTTCTATATATAGGTAAGTTAAAACATGAGTATTAATTTTAGCCAAATGTTTTGTTTACCATTGTTCTGAGAAGACTTTTTTGCTGGTTTGCTCATTGTTTAATATACACTCGCTTTCTAGTCCTTTTAAATCAAATATTGTCTGCTTATCTTTGTATTTTAAATATGGCTAGATAGATTCGCTATTTATAGGGCTTAGGGCGATTACTTGAGGTATTTTATAAAAATCCAAACTCTCAAAGGTCTTATGAAAACTGATGTATCAGATCAAAACAGTTCTCAATTGGAAAGATATGAGTTTCATTGTGCTGTCAAAAGGATGTCGATCTTTGGCGTCAATCGTTTGTCTTCCTCCTCATCCACTTTTATTGGAGTGTTGAAGGCTGTGACAACTGTCATAAACATTAGCAACGCTTATTTTCATAAAATTTTTCAAACTGTGTGTCTGAGTTGTTTCTGAAATGTGCTTGGCTCATACTTGGACGATCTAAAAGCGAACGACATAAAGTTAATGCATCTTTAACTTTTCGTTGCACGCTTTGCGATGGTCCAAATATGAGCCAATCACATTTTAAAAATTACAAAACTTGTCGTGAATTTTTATGATATGCGGTTTTGGAGAGCATATTGTAAATTTTCCTATAATTGTTATGTGATAAGCAAAATTGTAAACAAATTCTGTATTGAAATTTGTCATAATGTCTAATTTGAAATCGGGATCACTTAGTTCTTACCAGTTACTATGCTAAAACTTATTGTTTTGCTTTTTCTTGCAGACGCATTGGTTACAACTGATTGTCCCGATCCAGGCCCCTATATGCCTGCACCATTGACTCCATCCTATGTTGGCACAGGAATTGTAGGAGAAAAACGAAATTGGCTCTGTAATGCTCTTGCTGATGGTACTCCAGATTACGTATGGTTAAAAGATGGAAAGGTAACGAATGCCTTTTTTGATAAATATGGCATGTAAAATTTTATGTTGGGTCTCATTTAATGTTATTTTTATTTTGCATAATATCATTCAAAACATTAATACTCCTGTTGAGAGTCCATTTTAATAAGGCATGCATTTCTACGCTACCAACGTATCCTTTTTCCTAAACACAGAAGTAATTCAGAGAAACAATGTACGTCTCTACTGTAATATACACGTATATGCAATTGTTAATTAGGTGTTGTTGTACGTAATCACGTATCAATAATATTCTGTCTGAAAATGACAATACCCTCGTGGAAAGCCAGGATTTGGTATTCGACCAATCTTGTTTGCGGAAACGTCTACATGAAGTGCAACAATGTCTATTAATGGTAACAGCTGCCCCAATAACATTATCTCTCTTTATTTATTAATTAATAAATAAACTTTTAATTATCAACTTAACAGATCACAATGTCCTTATTCATGCTAATAGTATTGGAAACAAGCATTTGCTTATAAAGATCGCCCTGAAAAGACCACTTTTGATTCGTTACCTGATATGCTTAGGAAATGCAATATATACTAATATAAATATTTATTGATATTCTAACATTTTCTTTGTCTTCCTTGGAAGTATCCGGGTTATTGGATTCAATGATGGTAGTCAATTTTCACAATATCCTCGGAGAAACTCGATATTAATTAGACTTAAAGCACTCGGAGATTGCAAACCTCTACTTGAACAATGAGGTTACGTGAGATTTTCGGTCTCCATATTTGTATAAGTTGTCGCTCCAGGTTTCATGGTAACTGGGCTTTCCCTACGATGATTTCCTTACTAGTTCTTGTTTTATGTAGTACTTATTACGATAAATTCAAACCTTCTGAGTTATTTTGATAAAAAGCAGACAGACAAACAAACAAACCAAAAAATTAACAGGCATACGCTGGATTAAACGAAACCTTCATGACTGAGAAAACAAGCGCGGTTTTGTTGTTGGACTGAAAAAATGACTTGCTAAAGTAACTGTTTTTTGCAACCCTGCGGGAAATAAACGTAATTCTCTCGTGTCCTCCATTTTGTGACAACGTAAACAATGTGGCAGTAATGTTATAGGCAAATTGTAGTTTTGAGAATAGAATGATTTGCTTCCAATTGATTTCTACATGCCATGCAAGATTTTAATGTCCCTTACAGTCTTTATCTAACCCAGTTTATCTTGATGTGCGAGACTGCATGATTTTCACAATTGTGCGTTGCCTCAGGAATAGAAAACAACTTTCATACCCCTTTTATTAAGTTGGCAAGTTTTACACGATACATTGTAAGGCCTAGTTTTGTTCAACAGTAAGAAAAATTGAAGACCAGACAACGTCAAAACAGAATTTAACAGACAAAAATTCATAGCCGTAACTGTTTTGCAATTTCAATATAGATTTCTTACTTTGAATGCAGAGTTTTTGCACTGTCGTCTGCACTGAACTGATACAATTAAAGAAGGGATTCAGACAAATGCGTTCATCAAAGGAAGTTTAGATCTGGAAAAAGAAAGACGACAGGGCATAAAACTCGCCTTAAAGTAAAGTTCTGTTTATCAGAAAGCGAGAACAAAACTATAGACGGTGAAATGCCGAAAGCATCCAATGAGCAACCCTCCCCTGATTCATTCACCTTTCAGCTGAAATTCTTATAAACTCCTCATTCGCAGTCACGGACAAAATTTGTCATGAGCGAAATGTTCCAGATCACGTCGTCTTGGTGATTCGCACTGAAAGTACGCAGATTAAACGTGCAGTTTTTTGCATTTCTTTGCATTTCGTCTTGCATTTGGTCCCTTGACATAATATAAACTTCCTTATTCTGAAAGGCTGCTTCCAATACTACATTTATATATTGGCAACGAGTGACTTCCGTAGTAACATTCACACAAGCCTTTTGCCGACTTGACGGTGATACCCCACAATAGGTGAATCAAGTTCAACTCTTTACATCGAAATGCTTGGCTAAGATTAAAAAATTTAATGGAGTCAAGCATCGTTGATGTCTCAAACTTTTCAAAAGTCAATCGTTGCATACTGATCGCCTGCTAGTGGAAAATTTGTGACAATCGGAAATGGGAAAACATAGTGGTATTTCTCTGCTTACTTTCATTAACACGAATATACTGTTTTATAGCTGACAAATGCCTTAATCTTTAATAGACAACGATTAAATAATCCCCTAAGGTCAGAAAGATCCATATCTTACAATTTTAAGAAAATTAAAACGGTGTTTTCGTACTATTAAATACTTATCAAAAGTTAGTTTCTTTGCTGTAAGTGGTCCCTGTTATGCCAATATGCAGCCAAGATCCAATAATCAAAGCATGAAAAAGTTTGGTAGAAACAATATTTTTCATTCTAAGCAAAAGTAACACAGACCTTTATCTAAAACTACTTGTTGTATTCTCAGTGCCAGAGACACCCAGTGACGTAATGGTTTAAACCATTACATCTCAAAGTAGCTTACAAAATTAGGAGATTACTAATGATGGTGATAAATTAAACTCTTCAGCCAAACAAAAGAAAACAAGGACTGTTAAGGATATTTAAATATAAATGTAAGTTAGCTTGCTCATTAACCTTGCCAAAAACTGTCTGAAATTGTAGAAAATACTATTCCGCGATTCTTCCCAATCAAAAATTTGCTTTGTCACATTAATACGCATTTCCCTAACTCTACGTCTAATCAATATCATGTGCCTGTTAACCTTTTGCAGTTTTGACTTTTGTGTGTTTTGCTCTCGTGAAATGTTAGGACATAAAGGTAGTTACTCTATTTGCAAATTGCGATTAAAGAAAAAACGTACAAGAAGATATTTTTAATTGTGAAAACGATATTTATATAGAATGAACACCTACAAGTTGATCAACATATTTTTTTCTGTGGTGTTAATTATTACAAAATTTAAATTCTTGTCATATAAATATTTGCTCACTCCGACTTTAAACTTATTGGTTTTGATTTGCTCAGTAACTGAGAAACGAAAAGTACAACTGTATTGAGTGGAAAACTAGAACAAACATTACTGGTCAACAAAGGGTTAAGAATCATTAACAAGATAAAATGTGTAAGAACACAATAGTTTGGTTTGTTTGGTTGTTTCACAGTTTTCCACTCATTTCGACAGTGTGAACTAATTCTTGTCTAAGTGTTAATAAAGATCTAAAACATGCACAGATCTTGCAGATTTGAATCACTTAGAGAAAGGAATCCACATTTTGTGTTCTCTGTTGGGCCGAAAACCGTTGTAACTTTATGTTGCATCAATTACCATGAAGGCGTATCAACTGATTATGGTTTGTTTGTCAGTTCGTTTATGACAATCATTATTTGAAGTGTTTCCTTTGCTGCCCACTTAACCCATGACTTTAAGCAAATCTATTTATCAATTGTAATACTGTGTATACCTGATAAAATGGCATCTGATGCGTTTGTGATTTGAACGTAGCATTTGTCTTCTCCATGCTTGTGATAATCGACCAGTATAATATCTACCATTCATTTCCACACTTACCATTTTAAGGATGGCATTAAGGCATGAACTGGAATCGATCAGTTTAGCTTTTATTTTATACTTCCCCCTATTGGCTTTCAAATTATTTTTAACCTGATACAGAACACATTTGCACCAAAAGGTCCTCCTAAACTTCAATTTTGTGTCAAGGTTATTTATCTTCAAAATAAAATGTCCTTTTTATTTAAGAAACTGAATCTAAAAAATGTGACAAAGCTTATTTTAAAATCAATACACTGTCAAGTTTAGACAGCTGACAAGCATGCGAGGCTATGTTACTTTTAATATCTAGATACATATAGATATAGGAAACTGTTTTGCGTGGTTTTAGTTAAAAAGTATTTAAAAGAAACCAGTCCTTAGAGTCTTTAAAATGAAAAAACATAGGTGGGTTTAAATGCCAATATTCTGGTTGCAATCATGTCCTAGGATATTTGAACTCTACAAAACCATTCGTTCTATTCTTATATGCCGTACTAGGCTAAAAAGAAAAAATGTAATGCACATTATCAAAATTGTAGCTTTCCCAGGATGACAGCCTAACTAATAGCATTTAAAAAAACATTCTCCTTATATAGCTAAAAATTGTTACCTCAAACGTAAGGATAAAGATTAAGCTTACCTTGTCGATGTCAAAACTGTCGCTTAATCAATTAATGAACTTACATCGTAACTTTTATATCATTAAACCCTTTTCTCAGCAAATAAACCAGGTTGTCCTGAAATGTGACATCTTGGACAGCCTTTTTATGCTTTAAATAGTCAGACAAACTGACAGTCATATCCACTCAATTTTGTTGTTGCGTTTAGTTTAATTCGTCGTCGTTAAATAGTCCGATTTTAGATCTTCGATGGTGACGCTGTAACTGTGTGTTGTGAACATCAAATGTGTCTTGTGAAGGAAAGCAATAAATTATTCCAAATCAAAAAAATTCTAAATTGCATATACTTTACGAGCTGACGCCGTGATTATCTTGTTTGGTCATGATAAAATTTAATCCATTCTTTTGATAAGATATATAGTCATAGTAACATTATCAATAGTTTATTATCATTTTTGAGTTAGGCTGTTTAGTCTCTTTTGAGCTGCCTGAAAGTAGAGCCCCTGATAGTATCAGTAGTCCTGATCATCCAAATGTACGACCTGTTGTTTTAACTAAGCATGGTTTTGTGATTGGTAGCAACCATTCACGTCCGAGTTATGACCAGTTGCTTTTTACTAGTCTTTACAGGTCAAGATATTGCATGCGAGTGAGAGAGATTTCAAAGAAATCAATCAGCCATTTAGGGTGATCGTTTTTGCAACTCAATATTTTTCTCCCTTTAAGAGAATGAAGAAATAAAATATACTTACGCACTTGACTTTCCTTTTTTAATGATATACTCTTCTTACTATCCGATGTGTTCTATAATCCATTTCGTCAAAGTTTTATCAAATGCGATCACTAAGCGCTACCAGTTTTTCTTTGGCAATTTCGGCATAATAACAGTAAGGTTTTAGTTTAGTTTTGCTTGACTATTGGAAAGTCCTGATTCTCTGAAAGAAATGTTTGCCTTTAGGAGGAAACCTTATCATGATGAAATCGATTACTTTTGTCACGAGTAATTCTTTAGAGAGAGGCCTAAAGTTTTGTTTGGCGTGTAGGACGTAACGTAGATTTGCATGTCCCGAGTTCTCCAGCAGTACAGAAAGCAATCCATAAATCAGTTGAAATTTCATGTTTTAGAAGCGAATTTCTTAGGCAATGATTCAAAACTAAGGGTCATGGTTATTAGTAAATTTTGTTGTCACAATTTTTTTGATAGATTCTGTGAAAGAAAGGGGATGTAAATTGAAGAAATCATGTCCCTTCAAAAAAGTAAACCCTAAAACGAGAATCACAGTCTAAAATTCATTCCAAAAAGCAACCCTTGACCAAAGTAAATTTGATTTCACACCAACTTGCGTATTTATAACAATTTATGCCTGTCTATGAACGCCAAAAAATGCTTTTTAAAGAGTTTAGGAATAATTAAACGAAAGTCGTTTAATTTTATTGTTAGGTTTATATATAACGTTAAAAAATTTTACGTCGTCTTCTGAAGTGTTTCTGTGAAATTATCCTGAACTAGACTGCTGTGTTCACAGGTATTTTGGAGGTGATTCTTTCTAAAACATTGGAATGTCCAGGACCTATAATCTCCCTTGTGAAGAAAACCTTGATTTTTAAATTTGCTTTCAACAACTTCAACTTTATTTAGAAGGTTCAGAGGTTGACGGAGGATAAAATGGATTACAAAACAACCACAAGTAGCATGGAATCTTGCACAAATTTTGCAAATCTGTTCTAGAACGGTTGAGCCGTTGACAGTAATACATGACACTGAGTTATGTTATTCATTTTCCAAATTTGCAATAAAAGATTGATAACTTTAGTTTTACTAACGTTGTTTACTCACAAATTTAAAAAATAATATAAAAACTGTTCTGTATTAAGCCGTTTGGATTTGAGCTTGTGATATCGGGGACTTAAAATGTTCACGTTTTGAGTCTGGGAGTATAAGTTTTATAATCGTGTCTTTCTCCTTCAATGCAACTACTCATGAAATATTAAACTAGTAAGTAATACAATATATACTGTGATATAAAGTCCACGACCTAATCACCATCTAGCGTATTGATTCATAATTGTTAATGGTTCTACCTTGTAAGCATGGATCCTTGGCAGGTCAAACGAGAGTAGGTATCCCTCTTCTCCTCGGTATGGTTTGTCAGATATTGGCCATAACTGTCACTATTTTGACCAGCCTTCTTCTTTGCCAGTTTCATTACTTTCATAAAATTTGAGACAAAAATAAGAATAAAAGTGAGTAAAATTTATGCCTCGATCTGTTAGTTGTAACCCCGTTAACAGAGCACCTTAAGCAAAAAACGAACCTTTAGCAACTTTGGCAAGTATTTTTTGAGTATACTAGCTAACAATGAGCAGGGCGTGTAGCCAGGTTATCAATTTGGAGAGCCTAGCAAGATCATTTGTAACTAAAGCCAATGACGGATGTCAGTTTTCAGTGATTTTTGGGTGAATAAACAGTCTGACTAGTGTACTATTGGTTCCTATGTACATCGCGATAAAAACTATGCAACTGTGGACATCACTAAATTCGAATCTTTTTTCCACGATTCTTTTTCGATAAGGGGCCTAAGCTGCCGGCTACGCGACCAACAGTAAGTTCATAAAATACCCCAAAAGACCTGTTTATACAATTTCGAGGGACAAAAAGTGTTTTCAAACTTTAAGAAAAACAGCTATTAATCACATTTACTTCCCTGATACAACGGAGAATAAGTGATTCAGTAATCAACAAAGCTTTTGTCGTTGAAATTCACATTGGAAAAGGTGCTAGTCTCTGGAGTTGTTCAACGCAAACAGTTACATCCTCCTCTCTTCGTTGTTATGCTCATGAAAATTCGTCAGCTGGAGATAAGATTAAATGCAAACACCATAATGGTTGTCTTTTAGCGGTACTGAGTATTTTAAATACTAAATTTTGTCCTGCGTGGAGAAACAATGGCCATCTATGACGCATGGAAATTTTAAATTGCATTTAATTTGTCGCTTGACGCTATTAATTGTTTTTGGCAATGGTAGATTTTAAGTCGTTTTTCATATACATGTTGTTATGGTAACATTATCAAACGCACCAGTTTTGAATAAGAGTTGTGTTTCATTTCTGAGATACATCAAATTGAGCTGCCTGAAAATAGAACTCCTTATAGTGTCAAAACTCTTGATCAAATCAAAGACTTTTCAGTTTAAATCAGCATTCTATTATGGCTAGAAGTAACCATGTACACCTGAGTTATAACCAGCTATTGTGGTAATGCTCCACCTAATATGACATAAAAAACCTCATACACCGACGAAGGCGACAGCCGAAACATAAATAAAATTGAATTAAGTTTGCCACTTACCGATCGCTTGGTTTCGACTTGTGATAATAAGGTCTTAAAATATGCCTCAAAACACCTGTGTGTAAGGATGGCACATCGGTCTGAGGGTTAGTAAAATCCTTGGTATCTAAACTTTACAGTGGTTAACTGGATATAAAGTTAAATGCTGAGATATTCTAAAATTATAGTAATATCTGGTATTGACAAAGGTGAAAGCAAAATCACAAAAGAATTAATCAAATTAAACAAATTCCCCCTCACCCATCTCTGAATTCCGGCTCGTGATACCAAGAACTTTAAAAAAAGGTCTTCACCAAACTTTTGTGTTAAAATGAAACATTGGTTTGATTATTGGCTTTTGATCTTCAGGGTTGCAAGCTCGAGCCCGTTTGGCACCCTCTTAATGCAGCAATTGCGTTAATGTTACACCCAATGAGTAATATATATTAGATACATTAATGTTTCTACTGAGATAAAATAGTAGTATCTAATACTAAATTTCGCTATAGGCGAAACACAGATAGAAGGTATGAATTAAGTTCATCAATTTCACCCACTTCTGGGTTTCGGCTCATGATACCAAGGAATTTAAAAGTCCTTCACCATAAGTTTGCTTCAGGATGGTACAGCGATTTGAGCATTGGCTTTTGAATTAGTTGTTTATTTGTACTTGGACTCCCACCTTCTTTAATCCCAGACACTTATGTTATCTAAGCAGACATATTAATGCATGTAATATATATTACTCTTGATTGTAGCATTACTACAATGGCTGCCATGAGAGGGAGCAGACATGATTCGAACTTGCAATCCTCAGATTCAACAGCAATCACTCAAATCGATGTTTCATGTTGATATATATATATATATTTGTCAAGAGTGGGCATTACCACAATAGCTGCACTAAGTGGGAGCCGACGGGGCTCCAACTTGCAACCCTCAGACTCAAAAGCCAACACTCAAACCTC
>JANTCA010011891.1:28773-45264 GCA_024741275.1 Chironex yamaguchii | reverse complement strand
AAACAACAATACAGATAAACAACAATACAGATAGTCATGCCTGGAGTGTGCTGCACGTACCTATGGAAATTAATCATAAGCTATAAACAAGTAATATTGATAAGCAACTGCTCTGTGTCCGAATTAACATACCACAACAGCCTGGGTCTTCCTAATTTTGTCAATATACTCTACCGCAAACCTTCATGTTCCTTCCTCGCAATTTATCGAATCGGCACGCTTCAATCTAAGCCTTTAAGAAATCTAACAAGGACTATTTCTGGAACATTTAAGAAATTTGACAATTATTGTCGCAAGTACACTTCACCCGAAATGCTACTAAGTTATCCAAATTTACTTTTATTTTGGTTGCCTTTTAGGAAGCATGTTACAACCTTGATCTTCAAGTGAAAAGGAAACGCCAAGAGACTGACAAGAAAAGACTGGAGATGGGTGGTTGCTTCATGAGTGAACATAAGCACAAGTCCACTGGCAAGCAAATTCGGGTGTTGGCAAATCGCCTCAACCAAATGAAAGTCAAATTTAACAATGCGTTGGCTGAAAATGCCACTTACAGACAATATATCGATCGCATTATAGCTCAGCGCAATCTGTTTTTTGACATCCACAAAAAGCTTAGAAGGCTCTATGAGCAAGCACAGAATGAAAAAGAGCGTCTCATTGAGGCATCTACTGCTTTATTCCACACTCGTGAAGAAGCCGGACATCGTATGCAGTCATTGAAAGAGAGATCAGAGAGAGATCTTAACCAGTACAACGTTGAGTTAAAGGATCTTTTAAGAATAATTGATCATGACAAAAACCTCAGGGAATTCATGCAAATCAAGACAGAGGAAAGAACGGAGCAGTTTGAGAAAATGTTGCAACTAAGATTCGAAAAGAAATTGGCATGCCATGTCAAAGCTTTGAAGATTGAAGTTGGAAGGTACGTTTCAGAGATTTTTACGGCAATGTGCCACAAAGGGACTAAAGTATTAGTTTAGCCTATAAATTCATATTTAATTTCTTATAAGCCAAAACCTATTTTGCTTGTAGTTAGCAACATTTAATTTTCAAGTCTTTGGAGAGACGTTTGAAGTGATTTTTAGCCGTTAGGAAAGATGTGTACCGGGAAAGTTTAAATAAGGCATTGCATCAAACTGATACAGATAAGGCAGATATTTCTTACAATTTTCTGAAAATGAAGATAAGCAATTCTGGTAGCTGGGTGGATATCCAGTTAGGTAAGCAGTTCTATTATTTTCGTAATCTCCAAATCTTTTGTGATAAAGGTGTATTTTATCTCATACGAGTATTAGTGCACTTTTTGGTATTGTTAATCATTTCTCTCTCTACCATGTTTCTGGCCCTGTCGCTACGACGAAGATGATCTTGCTTCCTTTAAATATCGTGGTGTTGACGTACATGTTTACATGTTTATGATTTTTAAATTAAACCTTCTAGATACGAAGAAATCTTTGGAAGACTTGGCGAAGTGAGTGGACTGAAAGATATTGAAGAGATCGTGAACAAATTCGTGAAAACTGAAGATCAGAACTTTGCACTCTTCAACTACGTTAATGAACAGAATGTTCAGCGTCAACAATTGGAGAGGGACATTGAACAACTGAAGATTGAAAAGTCAACAATTGAAAAAGGTGACGTGGAAATGAGTAAAGAAAGGAAAGTATTACTGAGAGAGATTAAGGAAAAACTTGAGAAAACAACCTCCAACTGCGAAGCTTACATTAAAATGCACAAAGAAGATCGTAAACTTTTTGAAAAGCTGAGAGGTAAGATGGCGGATCTCTTCAAACGAGTTGGATGCAATTCTACTGCGTTAACTAATGTTCTAGGTGACTCAGAAATCACCAATGATAATCTTGTAAGGTATGTCGGAGTCCTTGAGCAGCGTTGCAACGAATTGCTGCAATCAAAATTGGTCTTGGCTGCCAAAGAAGGCAACGAACATGATGTTACACTTCTTCAAAACATCCTCACTGGTAATCCTGTGAAGGAAAACAAGCACTTTTATCGTGCACCATCATGTATATTAGAGCAAGAGTCATCTGCAAATGGAGCACCGGGGTCAAAAATTACGGAAGAATGGCCCATCGGCGACCCCGAGGTTCGGGACTCAACCGTGAAAAGACTGGGTAAACTTACCAAGAAATATACAATTGACGGAAGTGAGCCAGCCGGAAAGAGAAAAGTGGACAAAAAGAAAAAGGAGAATTAAATAACTGAGATTATAATAAAATAATAAAAATAGAAATATGGATGATACAAATTAATGTTGGAATTGAATTTAAGGTCTAGCCATTGAAATAAATCCTATTAAGAAGAAACTATTGTATTTGGAAATAAAACAGAAATGAAACCCACAACTAAAATATGATTGGTGGTTCTTTGTCAGTTCTTTTCAGATCTTTTGTTGTTAGTGTTCAAGCCACAGAGAATTTCTTGGTACCATTTATTGTTAAGAAATAATTGAAGGGTATTGTTTCAACCGTAGAAGTAAGGCATTACAGTGCGAGCTTCTGTGTCAACTCATTGCATCCAGTGCTAATCAATGGAATAGTAGCCAATTTTAACGGACAGCCACTTGATGCAAAACATAATTAACGACTGAAAGAAATACGAGTTTGAACTTTAAGCTATCAGTAACAGGAAACGTAAGATGTATAGCTTCAGGGAATAAGGTTTTTAAAAGAAAAGAAGGTATAAAGAAAATGTTCTCAGTGCTCCACTTTGCCTTTAAGTGATAAAGGATAGTCTTGTTATAGCTGTGAAGAACTGCCTGGGATGGATGGGGTGGCGAGGTGGATTGGTGGTACCTTCACCTACAAAGCATGTCTGGGAAATTCTGGAAATAGAACTCTTCTGAAAATGATTGAAATAATGAAACTATGATTGGGACAATACATACAACTGGCGTTTCCTTATTTGTACAAGGCACTATCTTTCATAACATTGTTGAATCAACATGAGATCCCGCCCTCGACACTCGTTTTCTTCTACTTCTGCTTCTTAGTAAGGAAGGGAGAACAAGTAAAGTTAACTTACAATATACTACACAGATGTTTTAACGACGTTTTAGCAAAAACTAGAAACGATCGAAGAGCACAAACCTCGGCTAACGCACAGGCTCACTCATCTAAGAACAGCACTAAGGGCCCAATAAACTCTAGATTCGTATGCTTATTTCAAGCATGAAATATGTAGTTCCATAATCAAGATGGATTCCACATCTTACTTAGGCTTGTTGGCATTAAAAACATAACTTTAAACGCAAAAGGGTCTTGGCTATAGCAGCCTTTAAGATGAGAAGGAAATTGCATTTTCTTTATTGGCAACAATTTGGATCTGGTTTGATAATATGGGCCACATGAAGTGCCAAGGGCTGATGCTTGGATACATGATGTCAAGCTCTGAGGTCTTCTGGGCGTACAATAACTATTTAGTATTATCTTTCAACATCATAAATGTCATCTGCATAGAGATCCTTCACTGTAAGCGATACGACAGATCAGGTGGCACTTTGTAGCATCAACATTGTCCTTGCTACACATTGATGGCAAATGTACAGTCCTAGCTATCTTTATAATGTCATATTTGCTCAAACGTATTAGACCAGCAAATCAAAAAGAATCCCGTTATCCAAATGAAATCATGGTTTGGTAGATGTCCGGTTTTGTTGCGATTTTTGTTGTCTTTTGACATTGCTTTTGCAATAGATATTAGCCATAATAAACTTTTTGAGCTGTGTAACTTTGAGTCAAACGAACAGACAAAAAGGCAAGTTAACGCTGCTTAAGACATACCCTCCTCTTTCGTGGAGGTAACTAAGGAACATCAATGAAAGAATAAGAGAATAGTGGTGTGCATTTACACTTATGATATTACTAGAAAAAGATCACTTTTAATCAAGACGAAAAAGGTCGATACAAAAATTGAATGGATTCATGTTTGTATTATATGTATGATTACTGTGTGCTAAGGTCCCTTAAAATTCACTACATTACGTTTTGAAAATGAAGACGTCAGCGTTCCTGTATTTACAAGTCATACTCTTATATTTAAGATATGCGATATTAAAATGGGATGCCCCAAGAAATAGGTACATTCTGATTCTACTACAAAACACCCATTTGCTAAATGACGTTCATACAAGAATTTTGTAACATTTTTAGCCACCGCGAAGCTCTAAGTTGTCCTTATTTTGCACTGGTACAAAGGAAGGTTTCATTAACTGCACTGATGATTTTGGTTTGACAACAACCCCTTTAGGAGCAATGAAGACATTGACATGCTGTTGTCTTCCACTGTAACTTGCGGATTTAGCTGGGATTTTATCTTTAGCATTCAAATCCAAGTTGACAGTAAAACCATTTGCAGTTTTTTCGACATGCGCTTGTGGAACGGAGTCCTGTACAACAGATTTCACTTTATTCATCAGTAAATGTTGCACTAATTCTGCTGGCGAGATAGCCATTGCTTTTGGTTCAGGTATTTCTTCAGATCGCGAGCAATCCGTGGATTCCTTTTCACTGCGAGGGCTCCTTCGCTGACCGCGACAACTTCTGGCTTGTGCAGCTGCGGCAGCTGGAACCCCTGAGGGAGAATTCACTAATGACGTACCGTTATTCGGCGCTGTTGAGTTAAGAGGAGTACTTGAATTTCCTTCAGGTATATTTGGAGCTGTTATGTTGATATTTTGTAAACCTACTATTGTTTCATTTGATAATCCTGATGCTGAAACTGATGGCTGAGCTGCTTGCTGCTGATCTTGCGGTACCTGCTGTTGTGGTGCTTGTTGACCTTGTTGTTGGTCATGCGCAGTTATATTTGTATCTATAACTGTCGCGTTGAAGGTCGCATTTGATATGTCTTGTCCTGAGCTTCCCAACAAATTGGCTGTCTGTGGCTCTGGGACACTTACGTTGTTACCTTCAGTCATGTTTCCATTTACTCCTGTAGCATTGTCTGGAACGGTGACATTTTCGGCTTTTGAACCTCCGTTAACGCTATCACGGGATGGCGAAGACGGTCCGCCTGTGTTTATGCTAATCTCTTTGTTGGCAACTTCCGTATTTCCATCTCGGTTAAATGCACTTGTTTCTGTTGTAGTTATGGAAACTGGATTGCCCGAGCCAATTAACTTTGCCAAATCTAAAACCGAACCACCAGCAGTGCTATTGGATGTATCACGTGATTCTCCAGGCTGTAAATTACCTGGTGATTTGCCGTTGTTATTTGCGTCACCTACCGTAATGGTTGGTATGTTAATCGATAACTGGATACCTCCGTTGTTAGTTTTTAGAATGCCTGATCTCTCTTGACCAGGCTCTGACCTTCCTTCTTCTTTTTGTAAAATATTACTGGTTGGCTCCTCTTCTGACCATCCTCTTGGGTAGCCGTGCAATGCTCTGTACTTTTTGAACCATGTGTACAACGGCTCAAAGTACTCCCTGATGGCCAAGGCATTCAACTCACGCTCGCCAGTTAACGATTTTAGGATTTTTGGCCATGGTTTACTTCGTCCAGCCTCGAGCATATCTCTGCAGAAATTGAAAAGAATAATGCATGTTCAGACTGTTGGCACTGTAACTGATTGAACATTAATCATTGTAAAAGTGGAACTAAATACTGAAAATAGTCAGACGTAAGCCTGGCTTGCAGAGACGCTACCAACACATTCCCCACCCATGGCACATTTGTATTGACCTCGTTTACAGTAAAAACAATGGCTGGGTACTCGATGTGGAGAATACCTGTCTATTTATTTGACTAGCAACCGTTATTCTTGACGCCTGCACAGGCACATTTACATTACTTAACTGACAAATTTACATTACTCACCTGACACATTTACATTACTCAACTGACACATTTACATTACTCAAATGAAGTACCATTTACCTACATATATGTGTACATTTTAGATATGTACATATACATTTAATATATGAAGCAAAATAACGTATGCACATCTTCTGTATACATTATGAATACAAAACGACGCTTGTTCTTCAGAATGCTTTGCCTTAATCTCCACCTTGTAAACCTACTCTGCTTACTCAAATCCATGCAATTTCAAATTTCTCATTGAATAAAAATGAGATTGACAAGATCATCACAACTGTGACAAAGATATAGTACTGTTACATTTATAAAACAGTCACATGAAGATGTAGAACGCGTCTTAAATATGAAGTTTCTGAATCAATTTATTAAAACCTTTGGTGTACATATTTTGCCATTGATGCTGATGTTAGGACTTGGTTAGGATACGGGTGGCTAGAATAAAGGCGTTATATCTTTACGTCCAGCATGACGTATGTATTCAAATTCTGAAGACCCAATAATTACGGATGCAGACAGATTGATAGTTTTGACTAGCAAATGAACAACAAGCAAACAAACAGTAAACTGGCATGTTGTTACAAAGAAAATTGCTCCGAGGGAATAATAAACTCCAATCCATATCCGATAGAGGAGCATCGAGAGACGCCCGGTGGTTTGTAAACCCTTTGCTTTTCCAAATGTGTTACTTGCAATTCCTTAATATGTTGATGAAGCGTTCTGTTATACCGTAATTGCTTGCAGTGCTCTAGACAAAGTCTCTATGAACACTGTCAAATGCTTTCTTGAAATGGATGAAATTGATATGGATTTTCTGGTTGAATTTTATGCTTTGCTCAATGATGTTTCACGGAAGTACTATCTGCCTGCAACATGATCTCCTGCTGCGGAAGCCTGTCTGTCCTTCTCGAAGTCTTTTGTCCAGTTTCTTTTTCAGTCTGTTCAGCAGTATTATACAGTAAACTTTTCCAGGTACAGATAGAAGAGTTATTCCTCTCCGGTTATTGCAGTCGCTAAGTTTCCTTTTTCAGCAGCATCACAATGACGTCCTCTCTCCATTCCTCAAGAACTGTTTCAGCTTCCCAGACCAAGCTGAATACACGGGTAAGTTTTCTTAAAAAGTCGATAACTCTTGTCTCTCCCCGAAGCTTTATTGTCTTTTTTAAAGACCTGATGGCTTTCTCCACCTCTTGAAGTTAAATTTCACCGATGTTCACGCCCAACAAGTCCAAATTAGTTTCTATGGCGAAATTGTGTACAGATGGTGGATTTGATCGGTTCAGGATCTCTCTGAAGTGCTTAATCCATCTTGTATTCAGTTCTTTGTCTGTTATCAGAGTCTTTCCATTCTTACCCTTGACTAGAATTGCGTTGCTGCTGCTTACACCACTCAGCTCTTTGACAATTCTGTACATCTTTCTGGCAGCATTCTTGTTTGCTTCTTCTTGTGCCTCTTGTTCTTTGTTTTCAAGCCATTTTTCTTGTCCTTTTTCCAGTTTCTCTTTATTTTCTTGTCCAATTCTGATTATCGTTCATTCATTGTATTTCTGGTCTCTTCCGACTGAGCTTGATCTCGTTTATTCTTTATCGACTTTTGCTTATGAATAAACTTCCGCTTGTCCTGTCCAATCTATCGTTTCCTTTTGTTACTCTCCTTCTGCCAAGCACTTCTTCTTCGCACTCATTCACACAGTCTTTCAGCTGTTCCTATTCGTCCTCAATGTCTTGATAGCTTTCAAATACTTCAAGTATGTTTCTCAGCATTATTCTGAACTGGTTTGCTATTTCAGTGTCTTTCAACTTCTCAAAGGCAATAGGTCCTTCGACTTTGTTGACATTCCTCCGCTTTAGGTTTAGTTTGATTGAGCCAGCTAGCAGGTAATGATGGGAGCCCATATCCACTCTTCTTCTTACATATGAAAAATATTCTTTGAAAATAATTTTTTTTTTCTTAATCAATAACTATTCATAAACTTTATCTCATTTTTCTTATTTGCTCCATAGTATGTCCTTGGTTCGCCATGGCATTTTATTTGCTGTGTAACTTTACTTAATTGTTATGCATTGTGTTGTTGCTTGGTATGTTCTTGAAAAGAACAACAACAAACATCGCCCCATTTAATTATGTAATTCACTATAGGTATTATTTTTGTGTAGTTGTTATGAACTTTATATATGGCAGTGTAGATTCTTCAATGAAATTTTGCTCTATGAAATTCATATCAATTCAAGTTAGTTGATGGATTTTTTTTCAGGTATCTTTTGTGTTTTTTTTATATTGTTGTACTTCTGATGTGTGGTACTAGAGGAGCATGGGTTTACCGTCGTTATGCCGCTAGATCGCTGTTGGTGATTGAACTATCGTTTTAACTTCTTGGAAATTGTTTTTACGGCAAAAGCATCTTCGAGAGAGCATTCCCTTTGGTTTTCATTTCTCTTGCAGATTCAGTTTTAAATGTAAAAGAGCAATAAGTGCAGTGAAGTTTTAGGAATTAGCAACACGTTCCGCTACAACAGCCTCCTGAGAATTGCACATTCATTTATTGATGCTTAAGTTTACGATGTTTCCTCTATTGTCGTTTTAGGAAGTATCCAAGTCCTAGTCCATCGCAACAAATTCATTCTTTTTTAACAGACTGGTATGTCACAATGCATACAAAAAAACAAAACACGAGGCCTCCTTCACACAAATCGTAAGAAGGTCACAGTTGGTTAAATAAATAACAAAATGTAAGAGGTACTTACTTAAACTTTTGTCCTGCCTCTTTTGAATTGTAAATTGAACATTTGTACAGTTGTCCCGAGTGGCCAGCCTCCTTGCAAAGGGCACGATGGAACTGAAATTGTAATACGTAGCTTACAAAATACCTACAGTGTAAAAAATAAACAAATGTGTATATATTCGATACCAGTAAATCACAGTAATTACTTAACACCACTTACGGTGACTACAACAGTACTGATATTCAAGCACTTCCGAGTTTACGAAGCATTTGGTAAAATTTGTCTCGTTATTTTTCAATCTTGCGATAACTGTCCAAAAGGAGGCAAATTTTGCCGCCAGAAAGAAGACACAAGCCCTTGCCTATGATTTAAACTTTGACCGTGCCCGCTGTCGAGACCCCTCACTATATGCTTCAAGCTTTGAGAAACGTGACCTTAGTGTGTAATCATACTTTGATGTGCCGTAGATAAATCATAATTGTGATTCATTATAGCATTTTACGATGCAAAGTACCAGGACGGATTAAGAACAGGTAGTAATAATTTTCAGTTTACCTTTATAAATGTCTTAATTTATTGCCATTATGTAAACAGAAAATACCTTTCAGCCGAATTTAAAATTAGAGCTGAAAAGTGTTATTTTGGTGGAAACACGACTGGAAATGAGATTAAAGGATAATACGTTCAAGCAGTTTTATGAAGTCTATTTAAGGCTGACGGCTGATTTGGAAAGAAAAACTTAAATCAAATCCAAGAGCAGGCGATTTGATCAAAACCAGATCTTGCATAGTTTGAGATCGAAATAATCCATTTGCATCAGGAACACAAAAATTTACTTGAACTTGCAAACATTTCAGTCACATCTTGCAGGTTCTAGGATTAATGTATCTTAGGAATGTTCCGTAGTTTCTAATCTTGTTACCATGGTAATTGGAATTAATGTTGGGTTCATTTTTTATGGTTTCTGTATCTAAGCTTATCACTTAAAGCTAGGCATTTATTACTTACAATTACAGGTAATCTTGTAAAGGTTATGTAAATTAATACAAAGTAATAGAATTTAAGACTATAGCTTAGAAGCAATGATTTTTAACGCTGGTCTTCAGATGATTTCGGTACAAAATTACTTGAATTATGATCGTATGAGAAGGGATTTGGTCTCGGAATAAAGTCTGCTACCTAGAGGATACTTGATCTTTTAATTAATAAAATCGACTGAGAGGACGAACAGGAAAAGAGAATATTAAGAACGCCGCAGAAATCCTCACTACAGTTGCCCTGACAGCATCTATTGTACTTGTTTAACAACCTTTTCATATTTTTGGTATCACCTTTAAAGATTTTTTGATCTAGCGTCCTTTAGTACGAGTTGCATAAAAGTAGTTGCAGTGGCGGAATATTCATCTAAAGCTGAGAAATTACTATAATTCTTCACCAAAAATACTACATTCCAATTTAATTGTTAAATTTTGTATTCTATTATTGATGACGTTGAGTAGAAAAGTCTCTTTTTAGATTTGATCTTTTCACGATTCTCACATAAATGTAAGCTAAAATATTCGTTTTTATTTGTATTCGAAATAAACAACTTCGAATTAACCAATTGACGTGGTCTCATTAATTACCACTCTACGGCTCTTAGAAAGGACGTTCTTAAGAAAATTAAGCAAAATGTATCCAGTAACACTGAAAATGCAGGTAAGGTATCTACCAAATAATGTTTAATGATTTGAGCTGATTTAAATGCCAACTTACGCAATGTAAGGAACATTGGCGCCAATGTGATATTTTGAGGCAGGATCAAAGTCGGACGGGCTTCTCTCGACAGGCGAAGAAACACCCTGATATTTTCTCCGAAGCCTCCACCACTCTGAATTATATGATTCTGCCGTGATGTTACCTTCATAAACTCTCCATCTCCAGTTATCAACCAAGTAATTGTAGGGAATCGGAGCTATCCTCCGGAGAGCTTGCTTGAGTAGAAAACTGATCTTGTTATCTAGAAGGAATCATATAAGCAGCTAAACGATAAAGTTTTTTATTTTAATGAAAGCAAACGTATTACCTACCAAAACTCATACATTTTTACAAAGATTTAGCAGCGACAGCAATTTCTGTTGCAACTGTTTGTTAAAACACGTGCCTCACCATTGCTTGGATCAACAAAAAATAACAAGGTTAATATATCATTTGAAAATTTGACAGTATGTTTGGTCATGACAATTGTCTTACATTTGTATATAAAAGCCTTGTTCACTAAAAATCATGCTGAGGAATAGTGGAATACCAACATCTGTGTCCCAGGTTGAAGTCTAAGTGTTGACTTTATGTTGAAAGGTTACTTGGCTCCCAATCTTTCATATTGTTTAACTCGAGGAGCCCCCATGTATTAAAGTTTGACAGTTAATCAGAGACGCTAAATCCTGTTAGTCCACCTTTGAGCGAGATAGATAACCTTTAAAGCGACGACAAATAAGCTCATAGTAACTGCAGGATTATTGGTTACAATACAGTAGTGTAGAATTTGTGCACGGTGTAAACAAGATCCATACTGGTCAGGCAAAAGATGGAACATGGAATACCGATGCCGTAGCTGTAGCACCAATTTTGTATTGATAGTCATGATAAAACTGCACCGACTAAAGAATGCGTTATAACAGCAACTGGGAATGCACAATGCAGGACGGAAAAGAACATATGATCAGAGTCAGCCGATGCTGTCACACGTAATATATTATGGCATAATATACTATATCATAGTGGATGATATGACATAGCACATGGTATGAGAGAGTATATAATGCGAAACGGTCTATGTATTATGGTATTATATAACGGTAGTAGTGGTGAAATAGTATTCATTGTACAATACCTTCATCCTCCTTGTATGAATCCAGCAGTCCAACACTCTTCAGATACTTGGGAGTTTCCACAGAGAGAGCTATAGTGTCACCAATAGCTTCATGAAAACCGGGATTGGCTCCATTTCGGAAAGCAAAGGGTTGATTTTTGTAAGCCAGAAAATATTCGACGTGTCCCATCTCATGATGAACTATGTTAAACGATTCCTGATTAATTTCAGTGCACATTTTAATCCTAAATAAAGTCAAAGCGAATTTCTTGAAAATGATAGTGAAATAAAGAAATGAAGCACAAAGAATGTAAAAGCTGAATAGTTGAAAGGTCACAAACAGAAGCCGGGTACTCTACAGATTTTTCTCTTAGAATATTTTCTTAGTGATGGTAAGGAAACAGTTACTCTGTAAATAGCTTATTAGTTATTTGTAGTGCTCAAACCGTAGTTTTCAAGACGTTGTTTGTGTAAAAAAGTAAAAATTCACGTAAGTGTAGTTTGGAAGATCTGTTGTATTCTAAGCACAATTGTTTGTTATAAATCCAATACATGCTAGCTAATCCGAAGGCGTCATGTTCAAGGCCTGGTGAAGCCACTGATTTTTCAAGATATGTTTTATTCTAATTTCATGATTTCTTCTACGGAATGAAACTTGATAAGAGTGATGAAGAGTGTGAAAATACGTGTCTTAAGCTATGCCACAATTCACAGCAAGAGCAGTCAAATTTTGCTTACAAAGACGAATCTCCACGAATTTTAAGGAGATAAACGGCTAGAAATTAGTACTACCGCTTAAGGAGTATCCCAGTGGTAGATGGCTTTAGAACTACTTTTACAGGACGAAATACATAAAAAAACAAACTACTTTAACAAAACAGTTATACGCTCAACAAGGAAACTTTATTTTTTATCCTTCTCAAGTAAGGTCGTCAAATTTTGAAAATTCTTGAGTTAATGGAGTCAGTGGAAGCCATACAGATAGGAGCTTTATCATGACATGAGTCGTATGCTTTTTATGAGCTCATGTCATGATAAAGCTCCAGTCTATATGTCGTTAAATTCTTTAGGATCCCCTAGCAAATTGCCTTAAAACTTTCGATGATCATACAAGCGGATTGCTGTCTAGACTGTAACGACCGTAGATACAAGTCAATACTTCCACAATAGCAATATTGAGAACTACCTGCTTCGCACGAGGAATAACAATGGGGGCACAGAACGTTAGCCAATTAGTACTATTGTTATTTCTGTACCATTGATCAAAGCCTTGATCTCGTTTTCAGGTAACCTCATTCTAACTCAAAACTGACTTATATAGGAAAGGAAAGTAACCGAAGAAGTAAAACGTAAACTAAGGCCACGCTTCGTGTGAATAAAAGAGAGTAGATTCAAGGAGAGGTATTTTGTACAAACAGATAAACATAGGAGCATATTAAGGTTGTGGAAATCTCTGTTTGTGTGCATTTCATACAAAATTCAAGAATAACTTTGACAGCGTCCCCATTCTGAAAAATAATAACTTGACTATGCACACTGCTTAAACTGATAATTGATCACAGTTTCTTAAGTAAAATATTATGAAAGTTACGTTTTGTAAAAAGAAATATCAAATTTGAAAGAATTGTTCAGCTGCTTAAAAAACGGAAAGGTGAAATATAATTTTATTGCAGGACATGGAATGCAATATCATCCGATTCAAAAAATCTTAATTGAAACTCCTCTCATGGCCTAAACATCTAGAATATAATCAACTAATAGTATCTTTGAGATAAAACAAAAAGTACTGTAATTTAATATTCAAAAACAGGTGAAAAAATCCTTTGTTTATAATATGCTATTGCCTCACACATGTGCGATACGTATAGAAGAAATTATCAATATCGACATCAAGACCTGAAAACATTCTCAAAATGTTTCATCAGTGAAAAGTGTCTCCTGTATTGAAGGAAACTTTTCCTTGATTTTTATTAAGGTGGGAGTACAACCCCTGATGCCTCCTTTTCTTACTCTCTACCAAACGTATACAACATACTTACCGGACATCACTGTTTTCTGAGAAATCCCAGGCAGATGCGTGGCAAACAATCTCTTTCCCTTTGGGCTTTTCAATGACTGACTTCTCCCAGAATGATTTCGGCATTCGGTAGAGCCCCAAAGACACAAAAAACGATTCGGCATATTTGAAAATATCTGTTACACCTGTCCCTTTTTTCTTTAATGCTCCTGTAATATCTAAAGCAGGTGTATTAGGAAATGGTTTAATAAGATCAAAAATATTCTCCCAATTCTGAGCCCACATATCACCAAGTAAATGAGCTGGAATGGTTCCCTCTTCCGTGATGTTTACATTACGATATAGTCTTCGAAGACGATAACGGACATAAGCATGGAGCTCCTGATACAATGGAACAATTGTTTCCCACACTCGTTTCAGTGATATTTCAAAGTCATCTCCCATTTCATAATCGGAGCGTATGAAGTCACCATAATCAATCCAGCCATGCTCTCTTGCCCCAATGTTCAGAAGATCAACCATTTTTTCGTATAAGGGTTTTGTTGGTGGTCCAACCGCATTCCGCCACTCACGCCATGCAAACAGAAGTTTGGCTGGATCTCTAGATTTGCGCATTATGTCAGTTAGCTCTGGTTCCAAACTAAGCTCCTTTAAGCATTTATTATCTTTACCTTTCCTTAGGCAGACCTTTCCTTTTCCAAATATACTTGTCATGTTTCCTTGAAGTTCCTTAACTTGTCGACGAAATTTACCTGAGTTCGAATCAGCACTGCGACGAATTAATGTCACTTGTCTTTGTATTCCTGATGGTAGATCTAAAATTCTCAACTTTGCAGCATTCCTACTTTCTTGTAGAAAAAACTCACTTTCTTCATAGGAGGCTTCTACCACTTTTTTCAGATTTTCTGGCGTTAGATCAGTAGCGTATGCCCAACTTGCTTCAGCACTTGCTCTTGAAATTTGTGTCGCACGGGCATCAAAATCTCTCAGGAATTCCTCTGCTGCTGCGAGATCTCGTGAGTAATCAGTTTCGTCCTTGTCGCTTGGACTAGGAAATCCACGACTTGGGTTATGACCAACAAACAACAAAAATGCGCAGATTAGAAGTGCATGTTCCATCATTTAGTCTAATCGTTAAAGAGTTCAGAAAGGGTACCTATTAGAAGATATGAATTTAGACCTTCATCGTTCCTTGATTTGTTCAGCACTATTCCTCAGCCATTCTTATACAAAAGTTTCCTTTTCAATAAACCTTGAATCCAAAGCATATTTCGTTTGTTAAAGTCCGAACATTTTTAAAACTTTGAAGTTAGCGCAAAGAGATAGGAGAAAAATCAACGCTTACCTCATAGTTAAAACTCTAAGCTCCGACCTACAACTAGGTAGGGACTTGATCCAAGTCGGTGACAGCACTGCTCTTCTGACAGTACACTTTTCAAATGTTTGAGGTAGAGCAGAATGTTCATATAACCATCCTGTATTTGGTAGCAATTCAAATACCTAGACGTGTTTAACAGCAGTATTGAAAAATGAGATAGTTAATACCAGTGGACAAAATTTCTTGAAGAGTATGGGCAAGGCTTGATGTTTGTCAAATCCTACGGTTGGTGATCAATGAAAATGAGGGCACCTGTACAAGCGAACAAGTCTAAAGACGTCTCCGAGATTTCATGTTCAAGGTTATAAAGATGTCTTGAAAACTTACCATTTGCCACTTCTTGGTATACAAGGTATACTCAGTTTTAGCTTTAGTTGATAATGATCATATCAAAAGTAAACAGACCATGATGGTGAAGCAGGATTTTTTCGTTTCAGGAGGGCATAAATATTGTTTATCTTGGCTTGTGGAGTTAATTACTAGCCATGCTACTGGACCCTTTAGAAATGACAATGACTTAATTTGTCAAGTACAATAGTGAATGCCGAAGACGACACAGGTTGATGTAAAGAAGCAGGGAGCGATGGCAAGAATCTGAAAGAATTAAATAAGAAATATAAAGTTCAGGGTCAGTAGAGCTAGAGGTCATGACCCTTACATGCATGCCAAATTTTTCCCAATCTTGTTGTTGGTCTCTTACTAAAAGCCTAGAAATAGGCAATGTACTGTCGGAATTAACGTCGTAGTAATCTGCCACGTCATCGTCCAATCAGAGTTTGTAACATCTTTTAGTGCTTAGTCCTCATAGTGCCATAATGGTCTATAGGGTGTCGTGCCATGGATTTATCTCAAGGTCAAAGATTTATTGCTTTCTTTCATATTGATTTTGATTAATTTCAAAACTTTCAATTTGAATTCATCTAGCCATTCTTTTCCCCACAAGTTCATTTTCCATATCGATCACTGCGTAGTGGTCCTGTTTCTGTTAGTTTGGTCGTTACATGTTTGGTCTTTGACCATCTGTCTGTATGTGTTATTAGATAATTTAGACATCATTTACACTTCATGTAGCAGTGATGATCATTCCTACCGTTTTTCATTTTCTTCTTTTCCCTCCACTTTCCTTTCTTTATAGTTTTTCATATAGTTTTATTCCATTTTTTAAATTGCAGTGCGCTTGCGTAGCCATGTACGTCCACTGCCAGCCATGTATATTTTCCTTTTGCATTTACTCTACCATTTACCTTGATTAGCTGACATTCACAATTTGAATACACATATTATCATTTGAATACACATATTATCATATGAATACACATATTATTATTTAAATACACATATTATCATTTGAATACACATATTATCATTTGAATACACATATTATCATTTGAATACACATATTATCATTTGAGTACACATATTATCATTTGAATACACATATTATCATTTGAATACACATGTTATCATTTAAATACACATATTATCATCTGAATACACAAATTATCATTTGAATACACATCTTATCATTTGAATACACATATTATCACTTGAATACACATATTATCATTTGAATACACATATTATCATTTTGAATACACATATTATCATTTGAATACACAAATTATCATTTGAATACACAAATTATCATTTGAATACACAAATTATCATTTGAATACA
>JANTCA010011891.1:0-28673 GCA_024741275.1 Chironex yamaguchii | reverse complement strand
ATTATCATTTGAATACACAAATTATCATTTGAATACACAAATTATCATTTGAATACACAAATTATCATTTGAATACACATATTATCATTTGAATACACATATTATCATTTGGTCTAATTCATTGCTGATGCTGTCCCTCACAACGCTCTTTCTTGGTCCATATTTGTACTTAAATATTTGATATGGATTAAAATTGCTTAAAACGTCTTTTTAACCAAACGCGGAGCTACGTCTGAAGTCTGTTTTTCAATTGGGTGCAGACTAAACTAGGCAATCAAATCTTCTTATTCTTGATTTTATTATTTCCCTTTCTGCCTCCGACGCCTAGTTAACTCATATTCAGAGAAAAGGGCCGCACTTTTGGAATAAACACTTTTATCACCGTGATTAATATCAGTCGCCTTAACTTATTAAAGGTCGTATATGCTTGTGTCTTTCTTCAAGATCATTGCGTTATCACGTAGACACTGATGAAGTAAGTTCTATTAGGAGTGACTAAGATCCTTAATCTTCTTTCATTTTCGTAAATCTTCTTCCCTTGCCCTATCATCTACATCTTCCCTACCACTTTGTCTTTCAATTTCATTATCAACTTTATTCATTTCGCTTGCAGTCGCTTTTAAGTTATGTAACACTTGCAAGCCAATTCGAATCGACTTACCTTATCTTTTTCATTTCTTTTGTTGTGTGCACCATTGCTCTCTAAATTTAATAACATTTTGTCAAAAAAATTGACAGACGTGTACAAAGACACTTTCAACATTTGAAATTTAAATCTTTGAGAGTGACCCATCAGAATGTGACTTAATATCATGCCTGTGAAAGTATTTTGTGAGACTGAGGATAGTAAACTCAATATTGTTGGGAAGAAGAAGCATCATAAGGGACAGGTAAAGGCTTTATCTCAAGTTGTTCAATATGTCACTTATGCAGCTGGAGACCCTTGACGGTAATAAAATCGGCTGGTGACATACATGCAACATATTGATCAAGAATTTTGACATATCATATGATAACGCAGCAGAGCAACGATACCTATGGTGGCATCAACAAACAGCATGTCTCAGACAGAGGCATGGGATTGACCATTCTTGCAGTAGGCGCTCCCTGCTAGTCAATAGGCACCTCAGCTACTTTAAACTTTAGCAGCGGTGTGGGTAGACCATACGTTGACGGTGTCATCGATTCGACAAACTACATTCTGTATTACCTGGGGTGGTCATTCAAAAGTCAGCCTTCGATGTGGAATAGAGTGACAAAACAACTTCATTGAAACTCAATGAAGAATAAACATGTCTTATGCAGGGTCTAACCCGTAAAAATGTTCAGACCGACTATGATAGAATCGGCCATATGTGCCTAAATCTTAATCTTTCCCCTTAACATTTTTACCAATAGGATAATGGTAATTGATGGCTGTTTTTCGTCACCAATGGCCAAAAATATATCAAAATGTTACAGAAATGTATATTGAACACTCAGCTTACCCTACGCAGGATCTAACCCATAAAAATTGTCATACCGACAATAAAAAAATCTGCCTTGAAAGCCTGATTCTTCATCTTCCCCTAAAACGTTTGCCACAAATAACGCGATAAATGAACTTCGATGATTGTTTTTCATTACTAATGACCAAGATAACATAATGATTTGAAAATATCGTATTTTGAGTGCCTCGTTCAAAATTGCAAAAATGTTAGGACTAAATATGGGCACTATAAGCCGACTCTTGCTCTTCCCACTGAAACTTTAGTAATTATTTCTCAACTATATTAATACAATGGATGTTATTATGTATTATGCTCGTGTCATATTTAAAAACTTCATTGCTCCTGTCCCTACAATAACAACTTGTTAACAATGTTCCATATTCTTGAAAATGTGGTATATATTTATCCCCAAAAATTTTGTACGGAAAAACACCTGGTCCGGAAATTTTATCACCCAAAGCTTTTGCTGTCCCATAGTTTTATTGTCCGAAGATATTGCTGCTAATATACTGTATACAGTATTGCATCTCTAACTTCGATGATGACGGCATGATATATGTGTTGGATGTTGGACCAGTACCAAATATGATGGCTTACTGTCTCGTTATTCCAAAGTAGTGTGGTACTTTAGTATAACGTTTTAGTTCCTTAGCATATTAACTTGTCTTTATGTTCGCCCTTACAAATGACTGCAATAATATGCTCATAATACGTAAAAATGAACAAATATACTTTCAGGAAATAAAGCTTGGTTTTCTTGGGGAATAATAAGACGATTTTTATCCAGTGGCTCTATAATGATGTTGCTGTTATATTGTTTAAAGTGCTAAACATATAAAAGCCAAGTCTCATTAGCCTAGTCATGCGGTTCAGTATTTCTCGTGAAACAGATTATAGCTGCATTGCTGGAGGCAAACAAGAATATTTTTGAATCTTGCTATGAATAAAAGATGAGCGCTGTCCGATGTAGGCCGTGGTGTCGCAGTTTCAAGCGGAAAAAAGTGTTCCATAATAATTGATGAATTAATTCAACTATCGGTGAGCTTATGCCGTGACCCATTTGAAATAGCGTTCTTGATGAATAGTTGACAATTGATAACATGCCAAAATTATGGCTTTTAGAGGCAATACTAATTACGTGTCTCTAACAACGTGCAAACCATAGCTCAACACTTATGCTATTCGGCTTCCAATGTTCTAATGGACGATTATAAGTGCAATTCGTTATATGAGTTATATCTGTTAAATCGTTTATACTTGATTGCAGCTTTTGATAGTGTAAAAGATTATATATGTTTTGTGTACCATCATACATGAAGCTATGTCTAGCGAGAAGAAATTATGAATAAATAACTCTGCTTATTACATCACGTAGCTACGATATTTTGAGACTGGTTACTAAGTGAACGCACTAAAGTCCAATCTTTTCGGAAGAATGCTTTACTGGTGCTCCGATTTCTGTAACTGCATGATGTCTCTGGGTTATGTTATTTTCAATTGGTGACCTTCAATATGGACAAACAGGAGAGGTTTGAAAATAGAAAAGCCTGGATTAGATCGATTGCTAATTGAAAAGCCGCTGATAGCAATTAAGAAACCTTTAAAAATAGCTTAAAGTAATTACGGTTTTATTAAGAAATACGGACATATTTTAAAGTTGTGTTGGATTCGGTTGAATGGATACAATTTCTGTTTCGTCATTTAAGGATACTAGCAACGACAGAAAGCATTCTTTAATGTTTCTTTGATCATCGCATCGTACACATTAGTACATAGCAAACGTGTGCTAGGGAGTTGATTTTTGTCTCGAAACCTTTAATAATGAGCTATCAAAAATTACTTATGGACTATGCGACGCCTTTAACACAATGGCAAGATCCAGCCAATTCAGAAGTCGAAAAAAGATTACGATGGGAAAAAAATGAAGCAATGGGTAACAGCAAATTTCGATGGACAGGAATAAAGGCACGTTATGCCCATATTGTCAACAGAAATCTTCAGATGCTTTTAAATCGAAATGTCGCTGTTTGGGCTAGGACTCATGGTAATAATTGTAGTGAAATTGAAGCAAAACAAAAGCAACTTTGGGAGTCCGAACTCCGTAAGTATGATGGATGCAAGACCGGCAGTAGTTCAAAAGGTAAATTCGCTGCAGGAAGAAAAACAAATGGAGCATTTCTTGACCAGAACCTGTCTGTAGTAAGTACCCATCCCAATCGACGACCTTATACCATTGCCTCGGATTATTTTGTATACAAAAAGTCAATGGACACAATTGAAGACGTAATATTAGACAGACAAGTATCTTCACCAATTAATTTCTTGGAACAATCGAAGTACACATTAGGGAGTGTACGGAAAAATAAATCATCAAGATATTCGTCACCCAAAACACGACTACCTCAACCAAATTGTTCGTCTTTTGAAAGAAGACGTTTGCGAATAACAACTGCTCCTGATAAGGATCTTAACGTTACCACTAAAGCTTTTAAACCGGAGTAAACTCTTTAATTTTGGGGACCAATTTTACTTTTCTTCCGAATCAAGCTTTTAGACATTTACTTTTCTTTGAATGGACGACTATTTGGGAATGCTGATTTCTGGCAGAATTTGTGTTTCGTTAGGGTTATATAAAGGCATAACGTTATGATTTTTCAATCAGAAGCTAGCATGTTTGGAGGATAAATGCTGTCAAAAAAATTACTTCTGTTTGTGTAGGTTTCCTTAAGCATGTTGATGACACACGGGTCACGGAAACAAAAAACGTTCTTGTTTCCCTGAAATTTCAACTGTGAACATCTACACATGCTGAAAAGGCCGTTACTGTTTGCTTAATTGTATGTTGACTAACATTATTGATTATGCAAAGATTCGATGTAATGGTCTTTGATAACTGACATAACGTATTCTGAAGCTACAAACCGTCTTTGGAACAAATGTCAACGGAATTTATTTGTTGTATTGTGAAGTACCAAAGCACCCTAAAGAGTTGGAAGGCACATATGTTGCAGTTTTGATATAGTTATCATGCGTTCACAGATTAAGATATATTTTCATGAATTCTTGAGAGCAGAACAAAAATACAAAGTTATCGGTATGAAACTGAAATAATTCAGGCACTTCATTCAGTCTTGAAGTCTTATTGATATGACATATAGTGTATCCCATAAATATATACTAAAGGTATATTTTCGAGTTTGGTAAGAAAAAATTCGGTTACGTATTTTATCCTTTATATTTAAGGATGTTTATGTTTATCTTCGAATGCTTTATCCATACTTTTTCCACGGTTTTAAAGTTCACAGGGAAAACTTGCTAAAAGTAAAAAATCAGCTAGTGGGAAAAATAAGGCCGTGATGAAAGAAGGAGGATAAGACACCCAGTAACTGTATCAACTTCATTAGAAAATTCCAGATGGAACCACATGTGAATGATAATGATAGTGATGGTGATGATGATGATGATGATGATGAACGCGATGATGAGGAGGAGAAAGAGTAAAGCAAGAAGGTGGAGGTGGAAAAGAAAAAAAAATATCTGAAAAGATTTTCTTAATATTCACATGCATTTGGAGAGTGCATGGATGTGAGTTAGAAGAATGTCTAGTTGTTAGTTGAAGATCTTTTAGAGTATAGATGTACAAAAGACAACATTTTAGAGTCATGACCGTGGAAATGTTTACCGAACAATAAGAAATATGTCGTTGGAATGATGTGACTGGAGATTAACCACAAAATGCCTTATGGCCATGGGTTGTTTTTTCATACATATTTTCTGCTCCGATCTCGTTATCTAAGCTCTTAATGGGTATTTATTGGTAAGTTCCGCCTTGCTCCTGCGGAAACCAGGGCTTTTTCTTTACCTGAAATCCCAAAACGAGGTAAAGAACAACTGTTTATCTTTTGATGAACTTATACGCAAGTAGAATGAGTCGAATGCGTGTTTTACTAATGTTTAACTCGGGTATTCTAACTTCTATTAAGCACAGATAAAGAGTTAACAGCCTTGTTTAAAACTCGGGCCTACTAGCATAAGTGTATGAACTAGGAGACCCCTAAAGCCTTGTTCTCGAACAACAATGTTAGTCGGTCGGCTACATTTTTAAACGCTCTATTCAAAGCCAAATGGAATTGAAAACGCAACACGATAGAATCTTCAATCTTCCTCTACTCTGTCAAAACCTAAAGTTCTACCCAACCTTCCACTGAGAAAGGTATCTCATATTATGTTAGAGATCATATTGGTGTATTATGTCTGAGTATACCTTAATATTTGCCCTACCACATGTTAAATTTCGTCTGCTAATTTGGATATTTGGCGGTGCCCACAAGCAATAGGCTGCACATTTTAATCTTCATTTTTGCCAGTGATCACCAGTAATAAAGGAAAGTGATGATTTTCCAATATAAAGCCACATTGTTAAGAAAGTGAATTTCTTAGCGCCAATTTCTTGCTCTCATTACAAAGAATGCTAAATAATTTAACAAAAAAATCATTATTGACCATTATTAGTTTATATTTGAGTGCAGCAGTTGATCGTGTTTTTTCCATAACCATGACGTTGGTTGAGGCTGTTTATCTCGAAAAAACTAAGTTCGTTATTTTCGGTTTAATTTGAGCATACCAAATTTCATTACAATTCCATGTAAAGACCTTTTGGCGTCAGCTTATGTCGAATTGTGCGAGGAAAGTTTTTACCTGTATGAGCTAGCTTGATTGATTTGACTGATATTTGGAGTTAAAATTGAATTTATTTTTGTTTGGTCTTTGTTTTAATTCCTTATTTATTATACTTTTCCATTGCAATCACTTAAAGCCAAATCTACAGATTTTCAGCCGTGTGTGGATTAATGCTTTCGTATTCTAAATCGATATGCTCTTTTAATAAAAAGATTACTACGACAAAAACCAGAATATATATCATACCGTTGTGAAAAGATTTTAGCGTGTAGAAATACTATTGATTTTAGGTTAACTAGAGATCTGGACAGGAAAAGTAGCTTGAAGCAGCAAATCAGTAAATATTTTAAATAAAAGATTGATCGCTTTCCAAAATATTATATTTTAGCTCTCAAAGAAATAAAAGTCAAGTGGAAAGGACAAATAATCTCAGAGCACTAAATGACAACTTCTGCTTTTCGATATGGTATCATACAGTGAAGCAGTGCTAAGAACTGAAAGGCATTTTGATGTAATGATTTTATTAATTAAAACTACAACTATTAAAATATACAACGAAGACAATTCTTAAAATGTCCTACTTATTCAATGCATATTTCTCGATCTATCTATCACCAATGAATTATTTTAGTACACTCAACTCAAACTTGAGAAATCTGTTAAGGTATACCAGATACAGTTAAAGGATAGTTTTCACAAAGTTTGTCCCAAAGCAGCAACACATTTACTCTGAAGACGTTTACCAGCATTTGCTACAGAATTCCGCCAAATACAAGTAAGTATGCGAACTATACTTGGAAATGTAACATAATACTATGTATTATGATACATATCCAAGTATCGAAAATAAAAATTTTATTCTATTTTGCCTTTTTGCTATAGGGCTTGATCTTCTGTAATAATAACATTTACTTCTCTGGTTCCTTTGGTATTGCACTTGTAAATATGATCAAACTTAAGTACGTGGCAAAATCTGTAAAACACGAACGCTATTTGTGTCTACTTGCGCTACAAATTCTAGAAATTTGTCCTATAATTAGTTTATTGAGAATTGATTATAATTTATAAAATATACTATACTATCAAAAGATACATCGGTCTTTGGAATAAGAAATAAAGTCATAAATCTCAACTTACGTAAGATTTATCTTGTATATCAGTTACAAGAGTTAAAAGATGAACTGGCTACCAGTTGGCAACTCATTTACAGCAATTCAGACCAAGACCATAGAAATGACATGGAAATGATAGTTTGAAAAGTATCGGAAAAGACTAACCAGTATTTTGTAAGATCTATGGAGAGTCCATTTTGTAAGTGATAGCTTTATAGTGTCTTTATTATGTGAATATATTTCGAAAATCATATAGTGCACGAAGTAATGGCCGCGCGGAGATATCTGATTTATTGAAATTTCACTATTTACTATATTAAATACCTGTCTCTAAGGATATTCAAGGTGAATAGCACATTTTTCATTGCCCTAAGCCGACGAGGGGCTGTATGGCCGGCCTCATGCATACGAGCCTGTCGAGAATAGGGCATTGAATCTCAAAACCTTGCATATCTGAAATTTTTCCTCGTAATACAAGTTTGACGTGTCTCTTGCAAGCCTGTTCGAGAGTGGGATGTGGTTAGCTTGCTCCAGTTATCTGCTATATAACACCGGAGAACTATGCCAGTGTTTAAATTCTAAGTCACAAATTGAGGCCTTGCTGTAAGTTAAATGTACACAGCAGAACTGGCATAGAATTGTTTGGACTAAAAGAATAACAAATTTCTCATGGGGGAATCGAGATGTACTGTATTCTACCTTACTTGACAAATGGCTTCTAAATTATCCCTACATGACTGACATTGTAGCTTAAATTCATAATGTTGCTTCATACAGTGGGGAACACTTCGTTTAAAATTTTACTAGTGTATAATGTTATATAAAGGCGACGTCAACTGCCGCTAGTTGGGGAGCTAAAATGTAGAGGAGGTCTTGGGGCGATGGCCACAGGACAGCGAAGGCCAATTTTCTTAACCACACCCTTTCTCTCAGAGAAACGTCCTTCTCCATCTCTGGGAAACACCCACTTTAGTTTGGAAGAGATACCCGTCTTAACATGTGATGCTGCATTTTGATACAATATAATACATAAAAAAAGCGATGCTTTTGTTGTCAAGACTAAAGTAAAGATACTAAAAACACATTTCACATTCTAATACCTTACATCTAGAATTTTATCTCACTTTTAGAAAAATTAGGATAAACATGATTTTCAGAAGTGGGGTTAACTACCCCCATACCCTCCCTAGCTCCACCACTGATGTTATGTGAGCTGTACAAATTTGAAACGTCAAGCAAGAAAATGACATAAAAGGATCGCCTTATAACTGACACTAATAAATGCGATTACAAATCGTTGTCAGACACTAGCATTAGCAAATAAATGAGAATGGTAGGGAAGTTATGTTTTACGTTTGCTTCACTATTGACAAAATTTTTAACTTTAGTTATGCTCTCATCATGAGGTCCCCCTTCACTGAGGTGCAGAACTTTCTAGAAACAATAACTAATGGCTATCCTTTAACTACTAAAACGTATTGCTTGTAGTCGGCTAACAAATGTTGCGATTATTGCTCTGTTGAACTAACCAGCTCAGCAGAGAAAGGGTTACATTTACAGTCGTAAGACCCTAGTTGGCCGCTCAGGTTGTCTGTTAATATACATTTAATTCTGTTATGATTAAATGAGATTTCCCTAAGTCTTTGTGTTATCAGAGATGAGATTGCTGAGACTGGTCTTCAATCCCCTTTATTGTGTACCCTCTAGCATATTACAAAGACATTCGAAGGATTGTGGGACTGTATTTTATGGCGAAACCAGATGAGGTTACATTAATAGAATCAAACTACCATCCCTAGAACACTGATTCTTTGATAAACCCTGCCATGTAGATTATATTGGTTTATTATTTCTAACATACCTTTCAGCAGCGCATGATAACCAAAACAATTCCTAAAAACACCTCTAGTAAACATGTACGATTTAGATATACCTGATCCTCAAGCAAATTGATGTCATACACACATCTAATTTTGTCTTCTTTATACTGGTCTCATCTACAACTTGGTTTAGAGTAACTACAATTTCCAGCATCATTAAAATCTTTTCTTTGTTGTAGTCTTGGTGTATCTTAATCGCAACATGGATCAAGCTATGAAGCTAGGTTTCTTACTAATCCTACATAGCAAAAAAACCTTTGGAGGCAGGTGCTCGTTAAAAATTTTTAAATTCGGTCTGTGATACCCTATAGTTGCTTCGTCACTTTCTGCTACGTTGGCTATCAGAGCTCTTGAAAATTACCATCTCCTGTCTTTGTTAAAGTGATTTAAACACCTCATTTCCGATTCTTTGGAACATAACCGGTAGGATGCGGATCTTTCAACTTGTGTCTCCTTTTGCACACCTTGAATTTCTGATAAAACTACTCGACGAAACTCACTTTCAGCTGTCCTCACTGCTTCAGATATACTCGATAAAAAGAAACTGATTTTACTTATGTTCTGCAAACTTCATTTTCTTACATTCTTTCGAATTTTTCAGTACTGCCAGGTAGCTTTGTAGATTTTAGCAACAAAACGGTTAGCGACAGATATTCAGTTAATCGAGAATTTTCAGTTACATTTCCTTGCCTCAGACACTTTTATGCTACTGCTAGATGTCTTGGCTAGCCATTCATTTACTGTTTTGAAAAATTGTTGCATTACGTTATGGTAATACGGAAGTAGCTTTATAAACCATCTTAACCTTGAAAGTCCAAAATACAGAAAGTGAGATTTGGAAAGTTTTCATTGTGTAGTTAATTCCATAATAAAAACACATCTATGCATATATCGACGTCTACCGTGAAATTAAAGTTACTTAATCATTCTCTGAAAAAGTATTTGCATTCCTAGATTTAACGTTCATTACCAATGAAAGACGCATAATCATGTACATTTACTGGAATGAACATTCACACAGGACGTTCTTCATCATAGCTCTGCTAATCCTCTCTTCACCGAGACAGCTATTCCTTACTCTCAGCTTGTGTTGCTATGTCACCTCTGTTTTGGCGACTTGAAATTTCATCACAGGGTAGACGACATCTGTAACTTTTCGGCTCAAATCTTGTGCTCTCACCTGACGGATGCTGTTTTAGTAGCACACTCGTTATCTTGCATAGCTGATTTGCTTGCTAAGAGTAAGGTATTTAGAAGGATTTACAACCTTCTAAATTCTTCTCTTATCCAACCGTTTACGGCAGCATACAAAATATTTAGAGCGGGCATTCAGGTTAAAAAAATGAGATTAGAAAGTCCTATATCTTGTGCTTACTGATAAATAGAAGATGCCTCGTCTCCTCTCGTCATGCTAAGGTTGATTGAGCTGTCTCGGCTGCAATTGCGATTTAATAGTTTTAAATACTGTTTTCTATCTAAAGTGTCCTTAGGGGTAAGGATAGAAGTTATTCAATTACAAACTCTTAAGCCACCAACTTGAAACGATTTAACTAATAAATTTCCCTTTTAACATAAAGCTGAGTTGCAAGAATGTAGTAATGTTAGGCTAGCATATGACTATTAAAAAATAAATTTGTAACTTTACGGCCCTTTTGAAGAATAAACGATCCATCTGCAAACTTGTGACTTACAAGTTCGTAGTCATGCGACAGAATCTCTTTCAAACAACAGGTGTTAAAATCCTGATCCTTTAATATACGGTCTTTTTCGGTACCCAAGCATTCTTAGATCTTGAGTGGTGGTAGTGTGCGTGGTGTGTATCTGTGTTTGTTGGGGGGTGGGGGTAGGTGTATGGGGCGTTGGAGGTATAAGGAGGTTAAGACGTAAGCCTAGAAAAATTTTATGAGATCATTTCAGCTTTGAATTACCAGATAGCTCATTCAGCAAACTATAACTGAACAAGAAAATGATAAAAAGCATAAGTACTAGAGTCTGGTAGATGAGGTATTGTTGAGTATTGAAAGTGAGGGACCTTCTCCGTTTAAAGCCCATAACGAGATTTTGAAGAACTGTGTTGATTATTCAGACTCTTCAATTTACAAAGCATTTTCTTGCATTGAATAGTTGGAAGATATAAGGGTAGATATTGAGTTCCTAAATCATTTAAATTCTCCGTTCTCGTGCAGGACGTTTTCAACTTTGAGGGTCATTCAAAATGTATGTCAAGGGACCTTTCTTTCTCTTAGCCGCCCTGGTTTTCATTTCCAGCCGAGAAAACTTCCCCTTGATTCAAATATTAAGAAACAAGTGCCAAAACATTCAATTGTATTAGGACACGAATTCCAGAAGAGTTGATAATAATTACAATTCCTTTATCACTGCAGGCAATTTTGCAAAATGAAGTATTTTCTTAAGTATTTCTATGACTCTTCTAGAATGGAGAAATTTTAAAATGTCAAAAATACAGTGTGTGGAGTTATAAATACTTCAAGCCCAGAAACAACTATCTTCCTTCCTGGAACTGAGGCATTTATATCCCACTCGATGTTTTCCTCTTAAAAATGATGTACATGATTATAAGTTGCAAATAATAAAATGCGAACGAGATGATGTAAGAAATTTCTGATTACCATACTCAAATTGCAACCTCGAGTAAGGAAGCGAACTCATTCCCTTTGATAAAATAGTTGTTTTAACTCGTGTTTCCATTTTTATTTTTTAGGCGCTGTGACTTAAGAAGTTCAAACTCAAAGTGCTCTCTTACTGTTTTAGAAATCCTTATCTTTAGCTTCTCTCTTACTGTCAATCATGATTAAGTTTGTCTTCTCAAACATTGGTCAGACAACGCTGTGCAGAAACCAGTTCAGATCATCCCTACTGCTAGATACGCTATCAAATGTCACGTAACGTATAATTTGTTTTAGGAACAGTCACGTTTGTCTCTTTTGTTTTTACAAAACAAAGACAATTTGATGTAACATTAAAGCTCTAAGTGTTGCCTTCTTAAACACCAACACAATCCATTTCCACTTTTTTTTGTTTTATAGATAAAAAGTTCGTAAAAGAGATCTTTTGGTCTGTTGGTCTCCTTGTCAATAATTTTCTTGTTTTGCCAATCGAAAGTTTGATTATTTTTTCGCCATTGCTCTGCTATTTCATGGCTTTTGGTGAAAATCCCTTCTGCACCTATGCCCTGGCGCCTTTGAGGACATCTGTCTCCCTAGTCACTACTGGGGTCTTCAAACTGGGGTATAAATAGTTCAACTACCTCATTTCTAGTGACCTGACGAAAAAAGCTGGGAGAAGTATCTCTCGAGACGTAGCTCAGAAAAGGCTTATGACTCACGACGTGATAAGCTTCAAACATCCATAACTTCACTGAGTGGAAAACGACCAGGATTTGCAAATCTCCATCTGTTTCCAGAAGGTTATTGAAGGATTTTTTAAGCATCGTCATTAAGGCCTGACATAGTGAGGAGCAGGGGACAGTTGCCGCCTAAGAATTCTCCAATTAAAGTATAGTATCCGATATAAAGGGTGCTTATTGGATGAAACCTGCAAATCTTTGTGAACAACCATGTTAAGACACAATGCTCCTAGAAATACAGCAACTGATTTTTTTATTTACATGCTTTCTGTGAAACGTCTAGTCAAATTCAGTATAGTTTTGAGATGTGAGATATCAAATCTTTTTATGTATAAATAGGTATTTTTTGGTGACGAAGGCCATAAAATATGTTGTCTAAACACTTTCCTGCTGAAAACAGCTGTGTACGGCCATGATCGTGAAACAGAAAAAAATTCCAATTTCCAATTTACCATCTCGGTGAGTTGCATGTGTTTTTGTTTTAATAACAGGAGAATCAAAACTGAGTAGACAAATAGTGAAAGTAATCAATTTGAAGGGTAAAAATGCAGCAAACGTTTATCTAAAATAAACTTAGCGTAGTCATCTCTGAAACATACGTTGAGGTAAAAACTATTTGCAAACGTCTCAAGAAGCTTGCAATCCAGCAATTTAAATAATGGCTTTTCTGCATACATGAAATAATAGGCAATCTATTACCACAGAAATGGAAAGTAATTATTTCAATTTTATGATAAATTGGTATGACTTCCTCGCATCTTCATCATTTTTACAAAAATATTTACCATAGCAGTGGCAAATAAATGACAACGTGGAGTTTTGTACGTTTGGCACTTAGGTATAAAAGTTGGCTTACTTCTTTGTTTCAGAAGTTATCCCGTTCCAAAGACCATGCTGTATCACTACAGGAATGCCATTCGCCCTTGAAGTGAGTATTAATGTTATCGTAATTGTTCAAAGGGTACCTCTCGTCCAGTATCATTTTAAAGAACTTTCAGAAGATCTACTGGCATTGCGTTCAACTGTCAACTGCAAACAGTGAAACTTGCAAATTGTAGTAAAACACTGTACAGACACACATTCTTTCCTTGCACTTGTCATCTCTTGAGTTCACTTCCACAATCTTGTTTTTCTTCTTTAGTAGCAACAAGTCAGGAACGTTTCGTAACATTTCTAATCAGATTGGTGATTTTCATCACTTGCCTTTATTCTCATTGGAAAAACAGTTGAGTTCATTCAAGCGTTTGATTGAAGAGAGTAGTGACATACTTTTATGGACATTGTGAAAAGTTGTGAAAATTTAACGAACTAGAAAATTGGCACTGTACAGTCAAGTGATTACCCTATTAAAACTTATTCTTGTCATGCCGACCACAAATGATTTTTCATGTAGACAAAGGGAAAAGTAACGTACTGAATATCAATGATTTTGTAAATGAGTTTGCGTCCAAAAGTGAGTGAAGACTGTCACTGTTGGGAAAATTCAAAGTTATGTGATATGTGATGCATTTTGGTAATATGAATATGTAGTAAAGAAGTCAGAATATACCAACGTATTGGTTATAAGTACATTCTTGAAAGAGTCGAGTCAGTTGAAAAATCAGTTAGGTTTAGAACTTTGCACGAGTTTCGTTGACACCCCTGATCACTGAGGTTTTGGTACCCCAGTCGCTTGGCTGTACTTCCCCAATTACTATTTCCCGGCTACATCCCTGATCACTATCGAGTCAATCACATTGCCAAGTCGATTGCATACTTGTTCGACGAGCAAATGCATATACAGGAAGGTGAACCCAAAAGCATTTTAAATTATTGATTGACTGTATCCTTCGGATGCAAAAAAATACTTTCATGGCTTGGCAAGAGCTTAGTTTAAAACATAGGTACTTGAGAACATATGTTTTTGACACCGAGAGCACTTTAATTGTTACTCGTGCTTGCTTGACAAAAATGAATAACGTAAACCGGCTGTTGGAATAGATTTCAATGTATTTCCCAAATTTCAACTTTTGTACACAAAGCATAAGCATGACGTATAACAAATAACAGGAAAGTGTAAGTCAATGAAGACCACCTTTAGCGACAAACCTGAATCTTGTTCAGCCTTCTCCTTAGAAACTAAGGGAAAATGCTGTGATAGGTTGTCATGTCATGAATAGCAACTGAATTATAACGTGAGTGAAAACATTATTATTGAAACAAAGCTACTTCAAAAGTGAAACAGATACGACTATCAGAAAAACAAGAACAGTAGGAACAGAAGAAACGTAGATATAAATAATACTAAATCTGAAGAAAGAAGTAAAAAACATGAAGAAATGGAAGAAAGAAAAAAGGGAGGATACTGGAAACAAGGGTGTAATTATTAGATTGAATTGAGAGAACGAAGGAACAGACACTAAAAAGGATAACAACAAGGTTGCAAGCAAAAAGAAGGAAAATATAGACGCTAGAATGATTAAAATAGAATAAAAATAGAATTAAAAAAGAGATAGAATGAATAAACAAAAGAGAAAGAACGAATAAAAGAAAGAGCGAGAATGAACGAAAGAAAGAGAGAAAAAATGCAAATCTTACGCAAGGAAGAAAGTGGTCTTATACTTTAATGGAAATAATTAAAGCTCTTAAAGCTCGATGTCACTTTTTCGATTAAAGACATCGTCAACGGGAATACCATACGTCGTGAGAAGTTGTTCCCTGCATGCCGGAGGGATTTTGACGGAGAAAACAAATACGTTGGCCCTTTTTATGAGGGAGATGAAGAAGGGTTACAACCCATGTCAACCAGACAAGTGATATAAAACATGCTAAAGCGACATTTCATTAATCTAATATAAACATATACAATACAGCATGATACTGATTGTATAGACAGAAGGTTCTTGATATCAATATTGATGTACTATCTTATGATGACAAGGGTATATCATTATTTATATTTCCTGCTCTAACGATATTTATGCATCATTTATTTACAACGTTAGTTGCGATTCTAATTTCATTATCAAATGCAGACATTCAACAACAGAAAACAACTTGATAGCAGAGGCCAAAGCTCCCTTACTTTTATAGAACTGTTGTTGTTAAAAGGCTATCCTTCTGGGAAAATAATAAATTCTTTAAATTAGTGTTTACGTAAACTGAGGTATAGGATATGGTTAACAAGGGACGGGAAACGTGGAAAATGCGGTCTAGAGTGTACTGCCCCTCAGAAAACCAATTAAAAGATTGGCCTGAGAATCTGAAAGCGTATATTCACCATGATTACTGAATTACTTATCATTCTGTTTCTTGCCACCAATTAAGCTCAAATCCATAGCAAATTCTAAAAGCCACATGTAATGTTTTGTAGATTAATGTTGCGTTGAGGGTACTGAGACATATGGCTTTTAATGTAAATTTGTCAATTACTGGTTGTCTCATACTTGCATTCCTACTGATGTTACTAATTAAACTCGGTTTGATGTTAAGCTAGTGAAATGTATTTCAATGGTTAGCGGTTAACCTGTTTGTAAAACTCCAGAAAGTGCTCTGTTGTACTGTGGCGTTCTAAGTCAAATGAAGGAAGCAAGTCTGAAAGCACATGGCCCTTGATGTAACAAGTTTTCCAGTTCTGCCTACAATTCTTGATTCAGGTCATTTCCTGGAAAATCAAACCACTCTGCGCTGTGTGATATTCTCATTCATCAACCTATACATTGCTTTTTGAGTTTAGTTGAGGGTCACTGATTATTTTTCTGAACTCAAAGATGGTCGTAAAAAATCAGATCTTTTGCAGCTAATGTGGACTTGTTGAAAGCAAAGCCATGGCATCGCTTCTGACGATCAAATACATAATCTTCACTTCAACAGGGCTACTTAAGAATGATATTTCACTTCCAACTATCTAGAAGTAGCCAGTGCATGTCCTGTATCACTCTAAGCTAAGGTAGATAGAATATGTATCTGTTATCAGTTTACGTCGAAATTGGTTTACCCGTTCCCACTTTTAAAAAAGAAGACTGTAATACGGATGGATCTCCTCTAACCAGTTGGTAGTCTACTGACGGACAAAGGGTCCTGATCCCCGCTTTGGCGAATTGAGTTTAGTGTTTTCTATGATCAGCCATTAATACATACATTGTTACTGTTACCTGATAGTTATTGCCGTGGGTGAGGGTATACGTGAAGGTCATCTTGCTCTCAAAGCTTTCAAATGCTTTAAAGTCAAGCAGAAGTACTTTTGTATGCCGTTATACAAACGTCTTGCAACACATTGGTCAGAATACTACCCATCAACAAACTATCAAAAGGAATTCATTGTTACACTGGAGAAATGTTTGACATCTACAACTTAATTCACTACAAGTTTAGCATCAAGTGAATTTAAACATAATGTCAAGATAATGGCAAGTTTTCTACAAATCACTATAATTCTACATGAAGCACTAAGAATAATTTTCTTTGGAAACAAAATGCTTCAATCCAGAAGCAAAACATTGAACACGGAAAAGAAAGTGATTTAAAACAGTCACACAGAGCTAGAGGATATACAGAATAACAAACAGAAAAAACATTTTATTTGCAATGTGGTTTCACGGAATTTCAGATTGTGTTGTTGAAGTACCAATTTAATCACATTCATCAAAATCCATCAGAGTTGGGAAGGTTACTAATTGAGTTCCTTAATTGGATGGGGCACGAAATTGCAAGAGATGTTGTTAAGAGATACATAACTATTTTGCCAATGTTCACGATGTATCCGGCAGGTGTTTTCTGGATGAAATTATGCCCAGGAAACTCGCAACGTGAAGACGATTGCATGCACTATTGGTATTAATGTATCTTTTACTTGCTTTGACCACTTTATAATGCATTTGAAAGGTTTGTAGGGAAGATTGAAAAGGATAGCAAAGGAAAAGGTAATTATGAGGATTAGTCTAACCGATGGAGGAGTGCCTCCTTCCCCAGGCAAAACTGGCAGGTTATGTAATTAGGAAGCTGAAATGAGGCGATACAAACTTGACAGATAAAACCAAATGGGCAGTAACATTTGTAATAAAAGTACCTCTAACGCAATGACGATCCACCCGGGTATCCTGGGTATTCACAGAATACCCTGTCGTTCTACGAATAATATTTGTTTTCTTTATAACTAGAGTGGTCATTTTAACACTGATAGGGCTGGGTGATTTAAAAGAAATTTATGATAGCATCTTTGAATCTGCTGTGATAAAAGTCGTGATCACATTCGATTTGATGAAGTGTGATAATAGATTTAGTTTGTATGGTGCTGTATAGCAAACAAGAAAATTTTCCACAGTCATCTGCTGTTCTTCTCAAAATTGATTATGGCTGAGTCCATCATCCAGGATGTTGTGTCTTCGTTGCTTCAGAAATCTTTCTCTGCTTATTCCTTCACGGAGAAAGTCCATGTGGTTGAATCTGGTCGGCCTAAGCCAGAATTACCTATCTTGCAAAACTGTAGGAGTGGAATAGTTCGACATTCTATGCCAGAAACGTATGAATAGATCGAATGGTTAACTGGGTAAGTGATGGATAATAAACTGTATTGCTGGTCATGCCTGTTGTTTAATACTGACAAAGGTGGTTGGAATAGCAAAGGAGTCGTTGATTTATCTAATTTTTTTCAAAGGCTGCTAAGGCAAAGTACATCTCAGACCCACATTCAGTCAATGATGCAACTGAAAACATTCGGAAAAAATCGAATTGATTATTTGTTAGATGGTCAAAGATAAAAATCGATTCGACTTCATAACGAGAAAGTTAAAGGAATTTGAGAAGTAATGCGAAGGTTGATTGATGCGGTATTTGACTTGAGCAAACAGGAATTAGCTTTTATAGGGCATGATGAGCGAGGAAGTTTCCAAAATAAAGGGAATTATGTCATTACATGATTTGGAAAGTTATTACATGTTCTGGAAAACTATGATCATGTTTTAAGAAAGCATTTCACTGAGGCATCTGCATTTATTGGTACTTTGAAGCATGTCCAAAATGACTTGATATGTTGTATTGCAAAGCTTGTCACTTCTAAAATTATACCTGAGTTCAGCGCTGCAAATTTTAATGTAATGGAACTTGATGAAAGTCCAGACGTTTCTATTCATGAACAGCTTTCAATGATTTTTTGAAATGTTTATGATTTTCAACTTTGAGCGGTTTGTAGAATTTATCTATTGCAGTGTAGAGAGAAGTACCGAACAGATTGTCAAGATTGCCTTGTCGAAGATAGAACAGTACAGTGTGGGAAACACACTAGTTGCTCAGACATACGATGGTGCCTCTGTGATGTCTGCTGAAATTTCCAGGGTGAATGTGAGGATCAAGGAGAAATATCCGAAAGATTTATTTGTACATTGCTATCCTCAGAAACTAAACCTTGTTTTATCTCAGAGTGTTAAGAAAATATGCACATGCAAGAGGTTCGTTTCCACTTTGACTGGAATCTCTGGATTTTTTCTCGATCGACAAGGCAATCATCACATTTGCAAACATTGATCACCAGGAAAATCCAAGGGCAACTGAAACGCGGTGGAATTCCCATGTTCAGCTTGTAGGGTCAGTCCACAGCACCTTGGAGGATCTGAAGAGATTCTTCAAGGATATTATTAAAAATCCTCAGCAGTAGGATGACACCTCAGTTGATGCTGCTAGTGGATACCTAGCTAAGCTATGTGATGCTGAGTTTGTCTTTCTTTTGGAGGTATTTCACTTAATACCTCCTCAGAAGAATTCTTGAGTTATGTTTTACAAACTAAAAGTTTTGATATCTCTTTTTGCACAGCCAAAATAAAAGATATCTAGAATACAATATTTAGTGTTAGAAACATACAGCATTTGCTTCACTATATAAAAACGCTAGTGAGTTCATCGACCAGTCTTCAAGAACCAGAGGGAATTGTGAGAGCATGAAGGAGAAAGGGTTTCGTCACTTATTCTTCAAGATAGTGGACCACATCTTCGTTCAACTTTCTGATAGATTTCAGACAATTTCTATTCTTGATTTTGTCGAACTTCTGGATCCCAACAAGATTTCTCTTTATCCCCATGAATTTCCTAAAACTGTCTTCTCGTCGCTCTTGAAGACCTTCGGCCGCCATTTTGACAGAGTCAAGCTCGAGGCAGAACAGAGCCTTTTACCACGCCAAGGAAATTGAAAACCTTTTCGCCCATCAGATTTTAGAATTGTTAAGTATAACAGAGATTTTCAATACAATGCCAAAAATTGTAGAGCTCTGTGAACTCTTTCTCACAGTTCCTGTCACTTCAGCCTCTGTAGTGACAGGAACATTTTTCTGCTCTCAAACGCATTGAGAGCTATTGTCGCAATAGTATGGACCAGAGCAGATCGTTTGAACTATGTTTGCTCTCTATTAAAAAAAACCTTCTGGCTGAATATTCGAATGAAGTGTTCATTCTATGATAATATTATTGAACATTTTGCCAATATGAAAGAGCGTCGAATCCAGCTTTTATATGAATAATAACAATCATTTTAATGTCCTAATCTTGACGTCTGAGATGGAATACTTTATAAAGAATTTATCTTATATAAACATTTAGCATACATACATCATCTTCTATTCTTCTATAAATGTTTGTTTACTGCCTCTGTAAAATAATAAAGTATCATGGTCAATAAAAACTGCTTGCTTTTTATTTTCGGATTGTTTTTCAATAGTTGGAAAAGACATAATTTCAAAATTGGTAGCGTTTTCCGGCGTTCTAAAGGGCGTGGTCTTGGGCAAGACCCTGGCCCCCATATTCTACTCCCCTTCCCCTATGAATACATAATGTGAATACCCAGGGCAATCCACTGTTCTAAAGCACCCAATATATGTTATGAAGCCACTGTCCGAAACAACTATGAGCAAAGTCGTGATTGCGTTGCGAATTGGTCACAGTGCTGCCATATGGCGACTCAACTCGTCAATATAGTTGGTCGGATCGAAAAGAGGAGAAGTATTGGGTAGAACAAATTCATTTCGTGTTCGAAGAGTGATACCAAAGACGAGTTCGCCAGGACTGGCATGAATATCGATTTTGATGGTAATACGGATTTCAAGGAGAATAAAAGGAAGCCCATCAGATAAGACTGTTGGGTTCTCAAGGGCTCGGACGGAAGATTTGAGATGTAGATGAAAACGTTCAATGAGGCCATTTATGGCAGTTGATAGGCAGTAGTACGTATACGGCAGATACCTAGTTAGGTACACAGCAAACGAAACAGAAATGTTTCGAATTGATGACCTCTATCGGTAGGAATTGTGGATGGAACACTAAAAGTTGAAATCCAATTGGAAATTGCGGCTTGAGACACGGTTGTAGCAGTGATGTCCATAAAGGGGATAGCTACAGGCCATCGTGTGAAACGGTCAATACAAGTAAGAAGATATTGGTGTCTGTGCGATGGTGGCAAAGGTCCGACAAAGTCGATGTGTACATGATCAAAATGAGCATCGGGTGTCGTGAATGTGCCGACTGTGGAAAACGTATGCGAATGGCCTTTGGTACGTTGACATTGACAACATGAACGGGTCCAAATACAGACGTCCTGGTTGATGGCAGGCCAAACATACTGCTGCGTATTTAGGTGTTATGTGGCTCTAATATCAGGGTGAGAAATCGAGTGATGGTTGTCAAATACATGGTGGCAAAACGAAGTCGGGACGAAGTGAAGAAGCTTACTGGTAGAAGTATTGCGTGTGATTGTCTGTTAAGAAGTAGGGAGTGGGAGTTCTTGGAATGTGAGTGCAGTTGAAGTGTCTTTGAGGGAATGAAGCTCTTCATCATTGTCATGTGCGGCAGCCATAGAATTGAGGTCAATATGACGGCTAAGAACAGAGTTTATATCAAGACGTGAGAATGCATCTGTACGGCATTATCATGCCCATGAATATGGCGAATGTCTGTTGTAAGTTGCGATATAAAGTCAAGCTTTCGGATTTGCGAGGAGAATATTGATTAGGACGTGGTGATGAGGCGGTAGTTAAAGGCTTATGGTCGGTAAGAATCACGAACTGATGTCCTTTTAAACAGTGGCAGAAATGTCGGACGGAGAGGTAGACAGCACGTAACGCACAGCTAAAGATACTGTATTTGGTTTCAGCAGCCTAGAGGCGCCGGGAAAAGAAGGCAAGTGGTTTCCAAGTACCATCCAGGAATTGATGGAATACACCACCAATGGCTGTATTGGAGGCATCAACCATAAAGCTGCATGAGGCTCTGGGGGTCAGGATGAACTAAGAGGGTGGCTTGAATCAACAAGGACATGATCTTAGTAAAAACAATAGCAGCGGCTTCAGGAAAAGAAAATCTCTTGGTAGTATGCTTAGTAGAAAGTAAATCTGTTAGGGATTGAGTAATAGTGGCGCAATTAGGGATAAAGCATCAGAAAACGTTAAGTAGAACCAAAAATTCGCAAAGTTTGTAGACGGAGGTAGGGGCAGGAAAATTTGAATGGCTTGAGCTTTACTAGGTAGAGGTTCCACGCCAGGGAATTAAATTCTGTGGCCAAGGAAATCCAATGACGGTATGCCAATAAAATGTTTGTGCGGAATTAATGAGTCCAAAAGGCATATGCACAAACACGAATACTTCGAAAGGAGTTGTAATGGCAGTTTTGTGGATGTCACCAGGTTTGATGAGTATTTCTTGAGTAAGGTTGACCTTGGAGAAGACAGTTTTGCCATGGAGGTAACAAATAAAATCGTGGATATGTGGTACTGGACAGCAGTCAAATTCAGCCTTTGCAATGGCTAAACAATCCGGAGCAAGGCATCGCGGGCATGTAAAGGTTGTTGGTCCTCGAATAATGATGTGGCTTTCGATGGGATGTTTGATTGTCAACATAGAAAAATATGGTCGTGTGATTTGTGGAAAGTCACAAAGAATTGCATAATACAGAGAATCGACATTGGGAATGCAAAATGGGCTGGAGAACAGAATCATAAAGAAATACCGGCAGTGGAGAGTGAAGTGCGAGTGTCAATATGTTTATGGTTGCGAACGTCCACATTTACCGAAATATGATCAAGAAAATCAGCATGAAGGATAGGAATTTGGACACCTGCAATTATGCATTGGCTGCGGTGTTCACTAAAAATTGGATACCTGTAAGCTGATCGGCAAAATGGAAAAGGCAACTGCGTCGGAGTGCGCCAGTCAAAATTGTTAGCTCTATTTCCTGTCTGTGGAGTTGTCCTAGTTTACGGTTAATGAAGAGAAGGAACAAGGTGATGTACACTTCTTTGTCTGGGCGCCAAAACACTCATGGTACCAGCAATAGATATGGAAAAGGTGGAAAGAGGAATGAGGGACTGGATAATAGCTGGAAGGTGGGTGGCCAAGGCTGCAGCTACATGAGCCAGGGTTATTCCAGCCCTGCAGCCTTGGGGATGGGACTGGAGAGGGGATATAGGAGACATTAGGAAGGTAAAGCAACTTCAAGTACTTGATCAGCCATTAAAGCGAACTGAACAACGGTAACGATGTCGCCAGTGAAAGCAAGGATTAGTGGGGCATTGGTGGAAAGGCGTTGTACAAACAGCTGATGTAAAATGCGATCCTCAAGTTTGTTATCACCAAATAATTGGCGCATGTTTAGGGTCTCCTAGCTCCTCAGATGTTGGGAGTTGGTGTAACCACTTTTGCTCGGAGGCAGAAGTCCTTTTAATAAGTTCTTTCTTTAAATAATCATATGGTTGTGCTTCCGGTGGTGCAATTAATATGTCCCGTACCTCTTGAGCAATCTCAGACTTTAGGGACGAAACAACATAAGCAAATATGGCTGCCTGTAATGATACATTCCTGGTTTCCACCTGGGCAAACCACATGATAGGGTCGTTGGGCCAAAATTGTGAAAGTTTTTGACTGTCTTTGAGCTCCTTGCGTTCACGTTCGTGTCATCACTTGAAAGATGTAAGGGCCTTTCTTAAAACTAAGGATGGTAAGACTCAGGAAATCCCATAAGAAAACAACCCGGTTTATCTCTGGGCAACTGAGTAATGCTGTCTTTCACAAAAATCGGGGGATTTTAATAAGCGATTTCTACATTCATCATTGACGTCAATTTGGGATGGTATTGAGAAATCAAAATATTTTAATGCTAACTATACAGGTAAACCTTGTAATAGAAAATTTCATACCTATTCAATCTACCGAGGTGTCACATTTATACACTGAAATCTCTACAATGCGGGTCTCTCTGTAATTTGGACAATACTTCTGTGCACACAATAATGCCTTCACAAGGTATTCTCGGTAAAGCGCGTATTTCTAAAATGCAGCCGCTCCGTAGAACGAAAAGTTTTGCCAAATGAAGTTTCCTGTTCAAATGACACTTTAGTTAGTGAACAAGTAAGTTTCAAAATATAATCATAACAAAACTTCTTTTCAACGACTGATCTAATTGAAAATCGAATCCATAGACAGCTCCTCCATTAACTCGTAAAAATGTTCATGTATGTTTAGTTCTGTGTCGTTACTAATTATCACAGGGAAGGAAGTCTGGTTACGTGGTTTCGAATAAGATTTAGGTATATTTTCCAACCAAGCTAGATTTCACTTTTACCACAGTGAAACTTTCCATGCAACTAACAGACACACCTAGCCCGAATTCATCCACTTTATAGACTTGGCTACGTAATGAGCCGTCCGGGACATGCGCAGTGTAGTGCAGCATTAGATATCAGTGAAGGTAGGAGGAATACCTAACGTACCTAATAAAATGCATCGACTGGAAAACACTCTCTAATAGCAGTTAGTAGGGCTGTTAGGGACCAGTTACCCAAGACGTGGTCTTGATTAATTTAATAGTTCAAGGCCCACACGCTAGTACATGGCCATACTTCTATCTTATAATTTTAGCTTTAACGAACTGAGAGCATCAAACTTGACTTAGTGCCAGATACGACCACAATGAAAGCAGTAAGGTGTCCAGAATATTACACAGCTATTTCACCATAACAAAGCAGAAACACGACACTTTCCTATTAAGTTATCAAACAGTTTTGCAATTGCCTCTTAAAACGCTGGTTCATAATCACGTGACAAGGATGTGATATCCTATTTTTGCTTTATTGCTTGCCTTTTCCGTTAATGGCATTGCAAAGGAGTGGGGTAAAACAAGACAGCTTACAAAACAACAATGGCCTTGAGGTTACTGGCCACAACATTTCCAGTGTAGATTGTAAATTGTGCACAAGTCTTTTAATGGGCCGACAATTCTATACCAGAGGGGTAGCTGAAAATAGTCAGTTATCCTGAGTCCATTGGTGAAAAAAAATTGGGATTGAAATGAAGAGAAATTGAAGAAAAAGGCGTCGTTCTACTATAAAGTAGTGTGAAAACGGCATAACTGTGTCTTCATTCTGGAGCAATTTCAGCGTTACTTGAAGTCCTATAGGATTCCTTACAGTCAAACTCGGATGTTGTTATACGGTAATCCAAAGCAATTCCTTAAACCAAGTTTAAAAAGGAAGGCACAGTTGTCATATGACCAGCTGATACAACATTAAAAACTCAGAACAGGGTTCACTACCCCTCATTAGCTCTGTTTATAAAAAGCAATGAGTACATGAAAAAGAATTTACCAAATTTATACACTTCTAGTTAACCCACTTTATATTCTAGTATATAATTCATACAGGAAAGCTAACAATACATGGTTAGTGGGCATGAACATAAAACAATTCGTAATTGACCCATGCGGTTAGAGAAAAAAAATTTGTTAATTAACACTTTTTAACCACCCCATATGTAAACTACACCGGCAACAGAAGGGCAGGATAGTGATTGCTCGTCATTCACACTTCGAACAACGCCCTGTCTACATTTTGTGGACACTATCCAACGTTGTTAGCTTATGTAGAAGTTTGGTTCAAGATAATAAACCCGTACTACAATGTGTAGGAATCCGGTACAAAAATATATGAAATTTTCAGTAATTCACAGGTCTGATATCTTCAAGGATACAGCCGTACCCTTTGTTAAGCTTAATCTTAGACATAAGAAAACATATTTTAAATCTCGCCTCTCTGTCAAATTTGTGTTACCGTAATGCCTAAAGACGAACCGTTTGTGCTTATAAACGCTTCCGTTACAAAGGACGCACCTCTACTAGCTGACATCTGCAGAGTACAATATCTTGTGTGTTATACCTCAAATACAAGAATCGCCGTTTTTTATAAAAACCAGCCTAATACGTTTACAAATAACTAAGGTTAGCACTTTCAGAGTATTCAATTGTTAAAATAATTATGAGCAACGAAACTTAAGAGACTCTGCACAAGCGTCAGGACAGGGCTAAAGCAAATGCGGCAATTAGTAATCTCATGTTAAATCTCCACTCTACTTAAAGTGAGTTAAACAATGATTCTCCTACAAAGCATAGCCGAGAAAGAACGAATTTGGAAGAACAGACTATGTTATTATATTTATTGCTCGATGACTGCGATTTGATGGATATCTAGCATAACATTCGATTGACAGCACGTTGAATGGAAGAAACAGTGTCATTGGCTGAAAGATTACTCAAACGCAATTCTTTTCTGCTGCCGGGTTACGAAAGATTCAATTATGTACTCCAGGAATATTATTATTAGTACAATATCACTCCTACAGTCAGTGGACGAAAAATGTATAATCGCCTTTCATTTTTCTGCAATGTTAACACTAAAATTGTAATAAAAAACAACAACCCAGTACACAAAACTACACCTCTGGTTGCAATCACATGGCTACTGCTTAATACATCATATCATGCAACGAAGTAAATACTACGATAGAAAGTCCCCATCCGAATTCAAGACAATCATAAATCATAATATGAAGTCATTTAAGGTACCAGACGAAACAACATTTCGCCCTCAAGAAAAACATGGGAATCAAAACAGCATGATTTGACCGTTACCAAACAAGAAAACTGACATAACAGATACAGTGGGCAGCACCTGTCCTCTCTTGCTGCCTCTGGACAAGACACAGTAACAAAAATAGGAGTGCTGATTGCTATTCCCAACAAAACATCACAGGCCAAACGAAAAACAACACCTTTACTTGGTGACAACTATAAATGGAAATTTAGAATTAATGTACCAAATACTACTTGAAAAGGACACTTGGACGCTTTCAAAGATTACGTGAGCAAGTGATAAAAAATTCTCCCATCCTGGGCACAAAATTATTCGAGTCCTTGATTTGCTTTATGACAATCTAGGTGTAAAAACTGATTTGTAACATGCGTGATAAGAAATTGTTAATATTAGCTTTCAGCCTGCAATCGGCAATTTGAGACAAGCTTACAAGCAAGGACTTAGTCTAAAAAGTTAGCAGATTGGTGTCAAAATAAGTATCGTTCTAAATACACCTCAACTCGTTTAGTTTCCATTACTCTTGCAATGAAGGAAAGATAAAAGAAAATCCGAACACACTAGCATCTTAAAGTTTTTGTGGACTGCAAATGTAAATATGGCTGTGAATCTAGAACTTCTAAACAAATTTCGACGGGTAAGACGTGCTGATTGAACAAACGTAGAGGGCATATTACACACATATGGATCAGTAAACATAAAGAACTGAATATGAATCTCCCACACCAACACCACACCTGCCGTGTAAGGCTCCGAACGGTGAATAGAGCAACGTTCATCCTCGAATAAACAAAGCTTCTATTTCCGTACTAGTTAACACACCAGTCCCTTGAGCCCTATATATAACGTGTACGAATTACGAACACAATCAAGCCTTTTGTGGAGAATCTAATACCGCTGTTAGAGGGCGAGGACTGTATAGGTCGCAGGAGCCAAGCTCGTAGGAGGCAAAGAGGACTTATTAAATGACATAGACTGCCGGCCCTTGTATAAAGGTCATGGGTTTGAATCCTAATCCTATTGTCCGGGAAGCAGACCTTTTTGGTTACAGTTGCTAGAGTTCGCCTTAAAGTCCCTATGCTCTTGTAAATGAGGTTATTTTTTAGGACATGCCTCTTAGGGCAACAAGTTCAAACCGCGGTTTCAAAACCATATAACCGCAGGCAAATGCCGGTTAAGGCCAAGGGCCCATCCTCTTAAGGCTGGTTAACAAGAGTGAGATCTCACAGGGGCGATGATTTATTATGTGTAACTCTACTGTGTTTTATAAGCATTCATATGACACATTGTAACTCAAATAATAAGATTCCTCACTTGAGGTCAGGAGAAAGAGCCGTGCTGTTTTAATATCAGACGTACCCTTTGCTACTTTTCTTAGCTTTTACATCTTAAATAAATAAAAAATATCGTTTTAAACTAAATACAAGGATTAAAAAGTGCTATTGAGTATATTAGTAAATAACATGATCATAAATATCGTGTATATGAAAATTTGCACTTATAGATGTAATCGAAGCACATTCAGGCTGTAGCACAGCAAAACATTAGTCGTAAACAAGAAGGGGCACGTACCGTCATTGACAACGGTCCTCATATTAGTACCTAATTTACAAGAGTAATTATTAAAGATCTGAGATCCCATTGGGCACATAAGTTCTATATTGTCTAAAAGAATACCCAAGAACCACTTTGCCCCATTTTGTAAAATTGCTAATCTTGCTTACGAAAACCAGAAAGTACTTCCTTTGATTAGACGGTTTCTTTCACACACCATTCTAGATTACATGACTGCAAAAAGCAAATAAATGTAGAAATTGTTTACATACAGATTAGTACGTTCCTGACATACCAACCCATGGTATAGTGAAATGTACGTATGAATAAATTGTCTGGTTTCATATGCATCATTACAGTCCATCTCCCACTACTTTGGCATTCGTTTTGTCCTGCATTTCTTTTTCATATTCCCTCACATCATCCAACGTCATATCTACAAACAAGGAAATTCAATTGCTGAGCTGCTCGCGGAAACAAATACTAGAGGGCATCTTGTGAACTTCAGTACTTCACAGAAGAAACGGTAGTCAAATCTAATTAATGACTCCAGGAAACCTTACTAAGGAGATCAAAAATTGATATGTAGTATCCAGTACGCAAAAATTGCTACCTAGTATCCAGAAAGCAAAAATTGCCACCTAGTATCCAGTAAGCAAAAATTGCTACCTAGTATCCAGTAAGCAAAAATTGCTACCTAGTATCCAGTAAGCAAA
>JANTCA010011880.1:0-26932 GCA_024741275.1 Chironex yamaguchii | reverse complement strand
TCTGACGTTTCATACTCTGAAGAGTGTCAGACGAAAAAAGCTTTTAAGTATGATTTTAGCGCAATGTCGCAAATTTTAAAGGAAATTAATAATCCTTACTTGAGTAGAGTGGGAATGATAACGCCACGTACAGGACATCGTAGTAGTTATGCTATGCTATTTATTGCATGTATATAATTTCACTGGACATAAAGGACGACATTTCTTACAAAAACCCCTAAGTATTGAGAGTATGTGATGCGTAGTAAGAATAGAAGAAACAGATGTCTTACTTACGTTATCAATGCTTAATTGTTTGCAAGTTGCATATTAACAGGTTACTGCTACTCAAGAGATATTTTTGCTCGTTGCCCCTTATAATTTAATCAATTTGAGAGATAATATCTAGAGAATTTTAGACACAGATTATTTAGCCTACCCTCAGCACACGTGATGACCACACTAGATGAAGAAATACAAAGACGAAAAAGGGCGGGGTGGCCAGCGTTCTCCAAACTAACAAACATATTGGAAGGAAAAACTATTCCACTCTGTTTGAAAAGAAAAGCTTTTGATCAGTGTGTGCTGCCAGCTATGACATATGCAGGAGAAACTTGGTCCTTGACAAAAGAATAAACGACACAGTTAAGGACAACACAACTCGCAATGGAGAGAAAGATGTTGGGCGTAAGTCTGAGAGACAGAAAAACAAATGTCTGGATTCGTGAACAAACAATAGTGCAAGATGTCATCCAAGAGATAAGAAAAGCTAAGTGGAGATGGACAGGACATGTATTGAGACGGAGAGACGGACCATGGTCAGAGAGAGTCACCAACTGGTATCCGAAAGACAGAAAGAGAAGGCGAGGCCGACAGTTCACAAGATGGGAAGATGAGATTAAGAAGTTTCAACCGGGATGGAGGTGTTGTGATAGTTAATTTTACTTTCATTTTGCCCTTATCGAAAGCTTTGAAGTTACTCCCAACAGTTAAACTTCCTGGGGACGTAATTCGAGCTCAAAGATATTTTGTCTAAATAACTTTCCGCTTGCTTCAATGTGAACTTTTTGATCTGAAATTTGAAGTCACTAGACTTTGGTCATGAATGTAAGAACTAAACCACTTTTTCACTTGGCATTTGTTGAGAGTATTTAGTGTATTATACTTGTTATCGTGGTGAAAATTTTCCCCGAAATGCTAAAGACACAGTTATAGTAATATATCTATCATATTATAGCTTGTAGGTTACGTAGCATAGGATTTGTGACGTGTGCAAGCCTAGAGATCATTAATAAAGAAAACCAGACGTGAGATGTGCCTAGTAGTCTCTTATATAACATTGGAAAACATGCAAACGTGCCATCTATCTGCCGTACTCAGTCCTAGTATTTTGAAAAAGACTGAAACCAACTTGAAAGCTTGTTCTGGCGTGATCCACGAAACTCGTTGGTCTTGTTTGCCATAATCATAGTGGGTTTCAGTTTAGTATCATTTGTAAGGAGTATCGGATTCGCTTAATACTTGACTTTCTACACACATCTTTATGTTCTTTCATGTAAGATTTGAATCAAACTTCTTTCATCGGATGGTCGTCAAATTGCGGTATGAAAGTCCAAGATGCAGAGAATTGATTTCAGATTCTTAGGACTTGAAATGTCTTTCGTCAGATCTGTGCGTCCGAATGGAACATCGGATTAATTTGGTTTGTACTGATGCTCCTGTCATAGAGTATATTCAGAAAAAGACAATATCAAGACGGCAAAGAATAGTGTATTGTTGTTAAATGATTTATCTATTTATTTGCTGATTTATTAATTTTCACGTGGCATATTATCATACTGTATATTACATGTGTGGCTTGAGACCTTTTACCGGTTAAGTAAGTTTCTGTTATCTCCCACCCTTGGTGTCATGAAAGAATATAACAATGCAGTTCTATTCGTTCAAGGAAATTCTTGACTAACAAGTGGCAGTTCGAACATTCAGACATACTGCGTGCTGGTAGCAGATTCTTTCACGTAGCCTTTATATATCACTGTCAGCAGAAAAAGCTACTTAGTTATTGCACGAAGGGTAGCAGTATTGGGTAACAGGGACAAATGCGGCAGAATGGACCCTAGCACCTACTTACCAGTGGATTTAACAAAGTCACTGGCGGAATATGCAGAGACGCCATTTCAAGATATTTCAGGAATTTATTTTGGACTGTACTCCGTAAACAAAGTATGCTCAAGCACGACGGGAAAAGAAAGAGATCATGGGAACTTTTGGGTAAACAACAAACTTGCATTATTGATCTTAAACATTAATCAAGACATGGGTTTTTGCACGGTGGGCTCACTCGATTGGTGGAACTTATATCATGTGACTTCCCAAAATCTCTGTGAAAGTGTGGTATGAAAGCTAGAATACTGGGACATAAAATCGTAAAAATTAAGTTGTGTTTTAACTCAGAGGAACGACATGTAGGATTCTTTATTCTGTTTTTGCCCACATCGTGAACAACGATGGGAATATAATGTTGTGAAGAAGGCAACATATTTCAGTTGTAGTATTAACCAGGTAGGTGGATTTCTCTGTGTAAAGTATCTGTGACCATGAGCTTTCGATATTGACCTTCCCAGATCATTATGGAGCTTTTCAATTGATTCCGCAGACTTCCCAACTCAAGACGATAACACAGAAAAACAAGACTTTGGCTTCACTTAATATCGGTTAAAAAGATGAATTGTTGGATGTTTGGTGTAAACAATAACATCAAGTACCTATGTCTTATTCACGAACACCGAATCTTAAGCAAGCAAAATAATTCTCTTGGCGAGGAGGTACATTTGCAGCTTGAAATCAATGATCACCGAGAATTAAAGAGATCATTTTTAAACAAAACTTTTCAACACACGAGATTTCAGCAATTCGGTTAGGCAAGCCCTTGTAATTATCCTGTAGACAAATGATGTTATTTTCCCAAACTTAAATCCTTTGTTGTGGCTGTTAGAGGTTTTCGGTTCAAGTTGCCCAGCGATGTTTGTACGAGAAAGGAGTAAAGAAATCTTTACCATTCTGATATTGACGAAGAACGTTAAGTGTTGATATCGGTTTTCCTAGTATTGGGATATTCTGAACATCGATGCACACATTCTATTCGTTCTTCATGCAAGCGGGAATAAACGTTGAAGTAGCTGACCCTTACACGAACAAGAACTTTTTTTGTGAAGTTAGAATGTTGTGAGTGGGCACCAAAGAAGCCCACGCTTTAAACCAACTTCTGACGTCCGCAAGACAATGTATTACAGAGCAGGTTGAATTAGTTGCTCGGCAACTATTGTGAAGGAGGTTGTATGAAATTCGGTAGAATGTAAATTTTAATTCGCTCCGAAGATTTCAAGTCACCTGGTTCACCAACAAGATTTACGGAGAGTTAAAAAGCCAGTAGTTTTTCCCACGCAAAATAACGGACTTCAAGCAAACATGGACTGATAAGGTACAGTTAAACTTAGCGTATCAAATTTCCAATGCCGTCTCTTGGAGGTGCAGGTCATGAAGAATGTAGAGGGTGCAGATTAACTACATCCATTCCAACAATCAAAGTTCAGGTAAGATAACGCTAAGATAAACTAAATAGGGTGTCAGGTTATTTGAAGGTATTGTCGATTCAGCTATTCAATGAACTGTCACTACTATGATGATGAGCTTCAAATCAAGAGACAATATTTCAAGGTAGATTCATGAATTTCTCAAAAGTGCAAAGAAAAGGTCATGCATGTCATATTAAATATTTAATTCGTTTTAGACTTAAATGATTTGGATTTTTCACGACCCGAAGCAGCTGCTAAATGTGACTGAATATGATTGATTTACCATGTTTTAACTAAGCAAAAGGTGAACCTTAGCTCTCAGCATTTGATATCACCCAATGCTACAAGCAAAGCAAAGCAAAGCAAAGGGAATTGTTAAGTAGTTGTTGCTGAAATCTGTGTAAGATGTATTTTGCTCCATCGCTAATTATAATTTTGAAATAACTGGATATAACCAAGCCAAAGGAACGCAGCGATAGTACTGATATGTTCAAACAAATTACAGTACGACTGACGTCACAGAATGGCCAATTTGCATCAAGGGAGAATAGAAGTGTACTATGTCCTATAGCGATCTTCACCAACTTTGTTTGAAAGGAGGACCCAGGACGCTCATCAACACGTCAATGAACTAACTACTCCAAGCTGAATTCTTGGATAAACAAATCATGTGGTCTCTGTCTTGTACCACGAAAACATTGCTCTTGCAGAATTTTCTAGATAAATGAAAACATTGTACCCAATTCAACTGACAATACAAAATGCCCTTGTTTGGCAGTCATTACAATTCACATCTTAAGCGCGTTGCTAGAATGCTTCAACGCTTGTAAGGTTATGGTCTAGATACATTAAACTTGTAAGCGTTTCCTTCCTTGTCAAGCTACCAAATATGGATTTCTTAGTTACGCTTTGTAAGAGGTCCCTGAGCACTTGGTATCCAATATTAACGATTTAATGCCGTTGTCTTTACGGTAATGTCGAGACAAGTTTATGATTATGATTTGACGCGAGCACAGTTTTGTTCATTGAGTGAACCTTGAGCCGGTTTCGCGCTTGCATAGAAGATATTACTAATTAAGCACTTCTGTAGTGGCATTGGATACTCTTCAGCTCAAGGTATATGATGCAAAATAACCTGAGTAGCTTCTATTTCTATGCGGTTAGTGGTATGAATGAAAACGCAAGTGGTATTATGGTAACACACTCTCTGAATGACTTCATATTAATGGACTATGCTGAAGCACGACTAAGGCCTTGTAGATCGAAAATTCGTAGATCGTTTTTTCTTCTAAAGGACGGTAAACAATTTACATGTTATACTGCCAGGAGTGGACATATCATCAGCATTAAGATCATCTGAATACAATTACTTTACGCATGTTGTGAATAAGTCAAACTATTCCAGAAGACGACATTCTTGTCTTCGACTTGAAGTGAGACAAATCAAAAACAGTTTATATTACACATATTATGCTTGTTGTCTTTGAAATAACAATAGGATCCATGGCATTTATATTTTAAAGAAATAGATAATGATTCCAAAAACAAAGGCCATTCTGTCCTTGCTTGCTAAATTTAAAGAGGTTTATTTTATTGTTTTATCTTACGAAACCGTTTGCATTTAACTACTAGTAAGAAGCAATCTTTGGCACTTTTAAAAAGAAAGATTTTATGTTCAATATTATTTGTGAATCCCTTGACCGTCAATATGTTTTATCTTTTACTAATATTGCCATGTCATGTGTGATGCTTAGTCAGCATTTTGATTTTATTTGTGAACGACGAACATATACAACAATTAGAACGGTTTGTTTTCAGTCAAAACTTTCAGAGTGTATCCCATACAAGGGTAAGAGACAATGACATAAGACATAAAACTAGAACGAGACTGAAAACTGAGTTTTGTAATTTTGCAGGAGGAATGAACTAGGGCGTAAATGGTGACACAATTTGAATGTTGACTGAGGTCGAATTAAGTCACATGTAATGATAGATAAAGGGACGAAATTTAAACCTATTGCAGATATGTTATTTTTCTCATTTGCACATGAAAACGTGGCTTATAATAACCACGTTGTTTAGATCTAAGGTCAAGCATGCTCACCGTGAACTGTAGAATTCCGTCAAAGAGACAAAATCAAATAAAATGATTCTATCATTTATTAATGCTAAATAAGGAAGCGTAGTAAATTCTGAGCTCAGCACAATCAGATGTCAACATGCGATTTAGCTGTGGCTAGAGATAAGAACGAAAATGTTAACTCGAAATGATGCAGATTTCGGATTGAAAACGTTGCTAAGCAAGTCGGCATACGCGCTTTATAATAACATACCTTGTTGTCGGAGTTTATCTCCTCTTGATTTTCCTACTTTCTTGTTGTCCTTGTCTTGATGTTATCTTCAGTTTTACGACCATTGAAACTCGTGTAGCTTGAGCGTGTTATTGCCTTCGACTTTGCTATTATCCTTAGTAAGGAATGCATTTATTAAATCCCCTTTGAATACAATTTAGGAGAAAATAAAAATCCCAATCTTATGCAATCAGTAAGGTAGCTTTGAAGTTAGTAAACGAAAAGCATTGTAAAGGGATGTACATACTTTGTTTGTTTTGTTCTTTTGCTCTTTAACTGGATCGAAAATCTTAAGACGCTACTAAAACCAGTGCCCTACTGTAGCATTCGCCCTACTTGCGCAGCTCTTTGGCCCAGTACTTAAAGGTAACAGTAAAGAAGCAGCGATAAAGAAAGTACGATGCAAAAAACGGTCGGGGAAGGAACATTTACAGTAATTTGTTTTCATTATGCTACAAAAATCCATATTCTCAGAATTCCCTCCGATACCTTCATTTGTACATAGGCCGGCAGCAAATTTCCTAAACAAACGCTTCTAGGAAACCTGAAAGTATTTAAATTCTTAACTAATTGTTTAAGTATCCCCGCTTCAATTTCTTTTATCACGTCTACCCTTTCTTGGCACATGTTGCCTGATTCTATTTATCAACATTAAGGTCGTGCTGCCTATGTATCTAGCGTCAGACCAGCACGAAATTTGTAAATTATCATACTGTTCTGTGTGGTAGTGAGCACGTCCTTTTGAGCTGATGGAAATATCTTTCATGTACCGTAGACGACATACGGACTTACAGCAGCAAGACACCCCGCGATTGACCCCCTAATTTGCTTTGGAAGTCGCAAGGAAACTGCCAAGCCAAGGAAGTTGCAAAAACACAGGGCGCTTCTTTGGACCAATCAAAAGACGTGAATTAAATAATGCGCGTTTCTGAGGAATGTAGTGAGAACAAATGTCTCAGGCTAGCCATTTTCTCGAAGGATGGTTTTGATATGTTTATTGCTAGGTCCACATTCCATTTTATTGCTTTGGAGGTGGTTCGCATTGACAAGCATAAACCGAGCATTTGTAGACGAAAGGAATTCGTTTTCCTTCGTAGATAGCTCTGTCTTTGTCACTGTCTAATCATGCTCTTGTTTCACTCCTATCGCTGAATTTTGGTTCTACGTTACACTACAAATTCAGCATTGCCGTCCTTTGTCATATTCTGACGAATCTACGTGTTCATTGTCAGAACGAAAGCTTTTTTGGTCAGTTTATTTGAAACGTCTGTAAAATACTGAAATGAAACTGCTCAAAAAGGACACAAGATCAAACATTGTTATACAACAGATGGGCGTATCTTTAGTGCTTGTAGTTTCAAAAACTAAGTTTACACATTTTAACTAACCGACAAGATTTTAGGTGTTTGAACTAATCAACTTTTTAGTAAAACCGTTTTGTGCGATTGACTATTTGTAGGATGTCCGTACCTTAATGACATACATTTCTTTAATTCGACTTGTTACTCCACAGCAGGATTTCATTTAGTAATATTCAAGGATTTGTTGAAGAAAAAAATTTGGCGCCATTTAATAACCACACTGTTCTTATTAGAGCGGGGAGTTAGAGAAATGAGCAAAAATTTAAGCAGGGAACGGTCTAAGAGGCACCTATGTGTATGTTCAAAAGTTGAATTGATTAACAGCAAACCGTTACAGTAACTTTGGGCCAGTGGACAATGCTGATCTTGTTAGGCCTTATAATGTCTTATTAGAGATCAAACAAGAAACACGCATTGTTTCTGTAAATTTCAAACCTAAGTGAACTTAGCACGTGCTAACCAATCTTTCTGGGTGGATACATACTGGTGGACATTTTACATAAAAGCATTGCATCATGCATGAACCTTACCTCTTATATCAGCGTTACGTCATACATGAACAGGAAAGGCTGTATCATTTTCTAACTATGAAAGTAAGAAACATTATCCGAAAAAAAGTTTTATTGTATAAATAAAGGTAGTGAATGCAGGAATATAGTTGTCGTATTCCTTAGGTTCCTCCTTTCACACAATGTCAATTACAAAGGGTGTTTCTGTCAAATGATTTGTTCCAATAATACTCAGATTAAAGGACCTGAAACCACTATTATCAATGCATTTCTAACAGATTGTTCTAATGTAATGTGTGAGGAAAAAGTACTTTTAACCGTTAAGGTGCTTAAGTTGCGTAACCTTTCTTGGTTACAAAAACTCCTCATTTCGCACTTCTCGAGTTACTTCTGTATAAAATTATACAATTTTTAATAATGTATCATTTACTGAGTTTCTGTGACTGCCCTACCACCTCTGTTTCACGATATAATTGGGTATTAGATCTGGAATGGTGGTTTTACTAATTTAAACATAGATATTTCCTTATTAAAAAGCAAATATATTTGCATAGTGAGTACCTCAGCTCCCTAAGGGTCTCTCTTGCGTGTTATTCTCAAAGCGTTTGCAATTTAGACATTCTTTCTCCGCAGCTAAGATCATGTCATTATAAATATGATCATCATTAGAAACAGAACAGACTGCGTGGGCGACAATTTTGAGCACACGAAAACGGAACTTTAAGCCAAATGCACGCATATATATAATCAAGAAGGAAATAGCAGTTGATTTTGTCTCATTTGTGTTACTAGAACCATAGTAGAATAGAAAACTGAATGCGTTTTCCTGTTTGTTTCACGAAAGCCTTACGAGATCTTATTCATAACAATTTTTTTCTGCATGCGGAAAAAAATTGTTGTGAACTTGATTGCTGTATCCTGGAAGGTAGCACATATTAAATGGCTGTGTGAATATAGTCATAAGACTTATGACTTTGGTGTAAATGATCTCTTCTGATATCAGACAGTAGACGTTGTCACCAGCACATACATACCTTCTTGAGGATATGAGGATACTCTTTAGTGGAAAAAGAACGGCCGTGTTGTGTCCTTTTAAACGCTTAAGTTGGTTAATACTTTCTAACAGACGATGTTTTTATGGTGTGCAACTTTTCTCAGTCAAAACTACAGCTTTGGCAGCAGGAACGTAACAAATACCCATGATATAAAGAAAGGAGCCTATGATAATCATACCACAAAGTGTTTCTTAGAGACCTAAAAACAAACATATTTTTCGATTGATATTTATAATCAATTAGTAGTGCAAAACGTTTTCCTTGTAATAGCTAAGATCATATTGGAGCATAAGTTTACTTTTAATGTCCATAACTTCACTTTGTGTTCTTTGTGAATTTTGAGCAAAAAGTTTTAGGATATATAGGTCGCATTCAAAAAACTGGCTAGAGAGCTATACGCCATTCTTGGAAATAAAGATGGCGACTTGAGTTAGGAATGACTACCTGCAATGTAAACATAAGTGGCAGTACAAGTATTTGAGCAAACTGAAATAAAGAGGAAGTCGTAAATATGGCAATGAAATGGCGCCTACACATTTTTGGTCCAAGATCATTTCCCGTCATTTTGCTACCTCCAGTTTTAAAAAGGTGGGTGACGTAGTGCAGTATTAGATTCAGTTAGTTTTAAACAGAATTTGGTCGGAGAACGACTGAAATAGCACAGTTAAGACTCTTGACTAAAATAGTGGGGTGAAAACCTCTGACCAAAATAGACGAATGGGTGATTTAAAGTCATCGATGTACTCCTCGAAGCATAAAACAAGTAATTATCAGTTTATACTAAGTTCATGTAAAATCTATTAGTTTTATAGCCGGTTGCAAAGGTTCATACTTCAAACAGCCTCATATTCGACGCTGATTGGCTTAGAAGCCACCAATCAAGGCTGTTCTCATTTTGTTCATTTACTGTAGTTTTATTCCGGCAACAAAAAAGAGTATAAAACTGGGAATATAAAAATTGTTTTGTCTGTGTATTGAAGGGGATGCGGGAGAGTCCATTCCTAAAACCTTATGTTTCCGAGAACAATAGGTTATGCGGACATGGAGAATGAGATTATCTGTTCTTAAAATTCAAAGTATCCCACTGACGTCGCAAGACGCTTTTGTTGTGGATGTTCTTCCTCTCTACCTTTACTGTTATCGAAAACGGTAGTCAGATGTAGATACTGTGTCCTTTCACTGGAAACATGGTGCGAAAATGGTGCGTAAAAATTCGTAAAAAATTTGATAATTTTCGTATGAGTAGTTTGCATAAAAAAGGGTTTCCTAGCGGTGTAAGCAAGTCTCAGTCACGCACGTTGTTAAAAAGGTGCACGAAGTATTTTGTTAATTGATAGGCAATTGGGAAGTGGGAGGGGTTAAGGATGTTCCTTGTCGGATTATCTATGCTTAAGGCACAATAACATCACCAAAGAATATAATTTTTTCCAGGCACATATTCATGATATGAAGTCACTTTTTCTTTTACCGATATCATTTAATCCTCTGCCTGGTCTATTGCTTTGGAACAAAGTGAAAGTCACATTTAACAGGAAACGGTCAACAGGCAGTACTTCAAAGGACAGGGGGATAAACTCCACCAAAAGGTGAATTTAACCAAAACTCGTCAGGTTCTTGAGTAGGAGCAGTCATGAAATGCACCAGTACTGCCAAATAGTACGCAATTTTCCGCTGTCTTCCATCACTCAAAGACAGAGACCCTGCAGTTTCAACTGCGTGGAGTGTACTGTAGGAAGTTTTTAATGCATATTGCTTTTATGCGAGGAACTATGTTGTGTTTTTTGGCGTTTATGGTATGGTTGATCCAGATGCATACAAAAAACGATCACAAAATATTTGACAGCTGTATACTATCTTTTGAATATCTCCAAATAGTCATGAACTCAAACATCACGTAAATTTTCGTAAGTATATGTTTTGTCTCTCTAAGTATCAATCTCAATTTTAATTATACCAATCACACGCCCTAATATCTCGATGCATCAATTCAGTAAAGTTTCCCATCATATTAAAGTGTCCATATAAAATGATTATTTATCACAATATCTACTTTACGGTAGGACCAAGTATTGACATTATTAAGTATTTGAAACGTTGTTGCTTTCGTAACTTTGGTGTCAAATGTCTTATTATCCTGAACATGTGCTCACAGTCAATGAGTGCTGGAGTGATTTCTTGGTATCAATGGAACTTTTAATCGTCCGAAGACCTATTAGATATTTCGTCTATAAAAACCATAACGTTGCCTTATATTCCGTAAAGTGACTACTATCATTTTCCGAGGTGAAGCACATTATGAAATTTTATATTTAAGTGATCTTAAATGTTTCGTTATGCTTAGCTAAAGATAAATTATTCTATCCGGCAAATTCGGTACAAACTTTTGCATTAGTCCTAGTTGTTTCCTTATGCCAGAAATAATTTGCATAGACACGTGTCCAGTAAAGCCGTTGCAAAAGTTGATGATTCTTATAGATGGTGGTAAGAGATGAAATGATGTCTTCGAAAATAATGTAACGAACTAAAAAATTTTATGATATTTCGCAGAACAAAATATCAAAACAGATCTTTTATCCATGATTTCACGTGGAGGTCATGATTTGATTGTTGAGCCGACAAACAAGATTTAAATCGCGCCACGGAAAAAAGCATAAATGCATATAAGTTTTTATTACCATGAGCTGAAATCCAACAGTGGGTTAAGACAAAATAATTAATTTTTACTTGTTTCTCCGCTTGAGGCCGTCCTCAGTACCACATAAATGTGTTATTTAGTAGACACAAGTCCTTCCGTACACATTTGTCGACGAAGTTTTACGTCGGAGTGGCACATGGATTGATGTACTGTAGAATGTTGATTTTTAGAATTGCGAGGCCTGTTCGTAGAAATACATTGGAACAGTAGCTACGCATGGTCTAAATGGCTGGAAGTAGCTTTGTTTCGCTATGCCATCTCATGCCAACAAACAACAGGTTCTCCTACTAAGTAATAAAGATTATAACACTATTCAAAACACATATAAACGTTTTGCCAGCATTTCCTTCTAAAAAGTCTGAAAGCAAGTGTCTCACTAATGATCTGCAAAAGAATTAATTGTGTACATGGGTTCATTCTCTCAATGAGTAAACAGAAAAGTGGCTTTTAATGACTGAGAGGATTATTGACTATATAATAATTAATTTATTCAAGGAAGTTTCCAGTTTGTTAGCTTTGGAAGATAATACTATTCACCAATCTTTATGGCAGTGTTTTAAGCATAAAGTCCAAAACTAGGCAATTTTTGCGTCAGTGTAGGGGCTGCAATCAACACTAATGGCTTATACAAACCGATAGTACGTAGTGCAGGAGAATTCAGTACTATAGAGTTGTCATAAACTGAATCAACATGACCGTCGTAAAGATTTTGAAGTGTCTGAATATCTTCGCTAACCTAAACACTTTACTACAGATTTCATTGCCATCTTCAATAGCGTGACACCTTTTGCTTTTATGATGGAGTTTTCGTGCAGGTAGCTAAGTGAGTCCTGGGAGACTCCTCCCTTGTCTTTTATTTCAGCACAGCTGGATTCAACGTGTTTCGTGAAACCAGACTGACTTTGAGGCACACGATTTGTATTTTTTTAAGAGCTGACCCTCACTTTATGTGAGAGAACTATCAAGCAGCAAAGAACTTATGTAACAAACAATAGACAAATTAGCTATATATCTTATTATTTATTTTTGTGCTTTAGAAAACCAATTATTAATGTTTAGATTCATGTAATAAGAAAAAGACATTTTTGAAGTCAGCATCTTAAATAGCAATTTAGTTCCATACGATTTACTTGTTGAATAGTTGCAGGAGCGTTTTGACTTGGCATAACAGTAGAAAGTTAAAACTCAGTGGCCATTTAGCAATCTAGTCTTTCTATGAGTACGTTTTGAAACGAAAACCTATCTTGATTTAAGAACATGTTCCGGAATACCTTAATGCAACTTCAGTTTTTATAATAATTAGAACATGTTTTGTAATATACACTACAGAAAAGCAAAACAATAATTAAGCTACATAAATGAGCAATCTACTACAAAGACCACGTAAAAGAGAACGGAAATAGACACGACATTCAACAGCATGTTCCAAGATTACAGACATACTATTGTACAACTAACTACTCAGTCTTCATCACTCCCTTTAATTTTCAATCTGAGTTAGTGAAAGCTGTATTTAGAGCCTCAAAGCGACATTTAGTCATAAGTGTCACTGAGGCGACTATCTGTTTCTCAAACTAGACGAAATAACGTTTGAGACAACGTACATATAACGTCTCATCTTAAGCTTGACGGAAATAAACTTGTCATACTCTATTTAAGAAGCAGAACCATAAGTCTTTATTTCCTCTTACATCAAATTAAAATATTTATATCTCACATAATTTATTTTCTTTCATGAAACCCTTCTCTACCCTACTTACACAAAGGACATGAGAGTTTCAAGTTCCCGTTGGTATTGCATACATTAAATATATATTTGTATATTTAAGGCCCGTTTGTAGCGTAGGGGATGTTTATGCTGGCAATCACATACAAACGCACTGAGAGTTGTTTTGTCGTTATCAAGAGGATTTGTTGCTAAAGTAAGACACAAGTTGTACACTACAACATATAACATTTATACGACTTCGAACTTGGCCACAAAAGCCTCGATTACGAAGAATGTAGCCTCTTTTCAAATCAGTAGTGCCATGTTCAAAAGGCTACGCATTATCCTAATATCCAAATCTGGAAGGTGAAGGAAACAAATTTTTTTGAAATGGAAGTCTTTTAAACGACGAGACAATGTTGACAAAGATAATTTTGGTTAGCAGGAGATATTTTTTACCAACACCCATTCAATCCCACTGTCATGGTGCGAACCTACTTCTTTCTCGTTGTTGTCATTTATATTATGTCTGACTTGTTTTACTTTGAAACATGATCAGTGTCAGTATACAATGGAACGGTCAGACGGCAGTACTTCCAGAGCACGGAGAAAAATTCCAACTGAAGGTAGTGTTGTACCAGTACTCTTCTGATTTGCAAGTGTAATGATTTGCCAACTGGGTCTAATGAGTTCTATTTCACTGATGTATAATGAATGGATATGAAAGCTAAACCATAGTTTGAAAAACTAAGAGAGAAGCGAGTAAAATGGAAACCAGAGCAGGTGTGGAGGGGGAGTACTATGAAGGGTCCAATGAAAGATATTATAATATGGAATACAGCAAAGGCAGTGGCGATGTCTTGGAAGTTGCATTACACAGTCAAGGAGGGAGTGCTTAAGGTCTAAAGTCTGCAAGACGAAATTTAACCTTCGGAGCTAATACTTAGCATATATAAAAACGTAATGCTGTCTAATTTCTTGAAAATGATAGTCATTTCTGTAGTTTTCCTATCCATAAGATGACATCATTTTGCTCTGTTTAGCCCCATAAGTACTTACTATGTAATAGATTTATTGAAATAGTGTATACGTACAAAATGAATATGTCCATTTTAATCTTTTCCCGAGTTTGTTTCCACTGGAAGTTGAAACAGGTGCTATTAAATTTCTCGAAAGTTTGCCAATCAGCAGCGACAACCCCGATTATGAATACTGTCTCCTTGCCTATCATTGCCGCCCTTTTGTGTATGAATTTTGCAACAACAACCTCCTAGATACTTACATATGCTAAGTACATACAACAAAAACCAGAAGAATGAACTTGTTTTAAGCTAGCTGGTTTTTCTCGCACACTATTACTGTTCTTTTCGGGAGCATACTTTAAACATGTGTATTTTTCAATATTCTTGTCACTTAAAACGCCGTGGCGAAATCTCAATCATATAAAATCGTAATCGCGTACTTTACTCGAGCAGCTGCCAGCTACAAAGCTTCCTCGTTTTTGATATTTAAAAACCTTGCAACTAATCCTAGTAGATCTGGCTGTTTTAGTTATATTTAATCGCAGCGGAATTATTTAGAATGTTATTAGCCATCAGGAGCATTATAACTGAAAACTCAAAAAAACAAAAAGACGCTTCTTGCTGCTTTTCTTTGTAAAGTTAGCAGTGCCTCTCTTTGAAAGTTTGAAAAATGTTTCGATGTTCTGTCGTTTTACAATTTGAGATTCCACTACTGATGACATCGGTTGTAAATCGATCGTCTCGTTTGACAAACTAGGGCCCAGTTTCCATGTAGATTTAGTGCGTGCGTTGTAGATTACCGTGCGTGTAATATCAGGACTATTTTACTCTACTTTTTGGTCGAGCCTTACCAATTGACGAGTCACTCTTGGGCCCTAGAAAGGCTTATAAAAATTTAACGAAAAGTTTTGAGGTTCGTTAAAAATCCTGTTAGAGAGATTTTTGTTAGAGGAAATCTATTCAACGTGATTGCTCTCGCTTAGGAACCTCTGGGTTTCTCATTGTTTCCTGATGTATTGACAAGAAAATTTACTGCTCTAATATTTAGTGGCATTTAAAGTCTTGCGTCTGTTAGATATGGCTTAACACGAAGACTAACAGTTGTGTTTGGTATTTTCTGTCGTATTGCCCGATTGATCGCTGGTTAACGTAGGGCATAAGTGTAAACCGAAGTATAAAGGGAGAATTTATCAACCTTTTGTATCTTTGACTTACAACGGTGTGGTTAATTAACTTAACTCAATTGGAGGTATGGTGTTATGGTTCTTGGTTGCAAATATACCCTAAAAGAGGTATCTGTTGTTTCCGAAGTTAGATTTGCCTGAAGAGACCAAGGTTTGTGTAACTATAAATGCAAAAGAATGTTTAGAACCGATTCTATTTACCATTTTCAGGGTTATTGCACACAACTTAGTATAAAATGATCTCTTTCAAATAATAGCATGAAAATTGTGTCTAAGAAACAGTCTCCACTGATTAACGATGTAATTTAATAACTCAGACCTTTGCATCTTGCTTAGTCCTCAATGGCTTTCGAGCTTTAGTTTAGCAGGAAAATTACCATTTGCCATTTCTGTCCTTTCTTTGATGGTCTCAGTTTGACAGCGATGGGCATGCCTTCGTCTCCGGATGTTGTGTGCACCTCTTTTACGTTCCCACAGTGCCTTTCCTTTTTGTTTTTGTACGCCTTAACAACATTGCGACATAACATGGAAATTCCAAAACTTTGTGAGCATCTTCTATGACAGGAGGAGTGACTTCTGGAGATTTGGAGAGGAGGGTGGTTCGTCCACCCTGCTGTTGTTTTACGGTCACTATTGACTGCAAACTAATAAGGCAATTGCAAGTGCTATTGTCTCATAAGATATTGTTTCAGGTAAATTATTACACGCACATGAACCATCATTTCTTCTGTTTGTATTCCCTGGAGGTTCTTTCATCATGACATTTAAATCTATCTACTTCAGGCAAATGCTGAGAAGCTATCGAGTTGAAATCCAAATCTAATAAAGTACTTTTTAAACGGGAAAATTCCTGGTAATTCTAATGTAAGAGAATAATGGAACACGAAACTCAACACAAAAAATTGGGGCTTAGCTATAATTTTATAAATACCTTTTATTATGGTATCAAAACATCTCTTTGTCTAGCTTGCCCTATTTTCTGTATCAAGTTTTCACGGACCAAAATACGCAAAATGAAGTACAGTGGCCATAACAATAAAGTGCAAAAACCAAGACAATTAACATTGTACTCCAGAGTTAAGAGTATTTTATTTGGAAAAACAAGCTTACGACTCGTGACATGATCAAATTCGATCAACCTTAGTATTTTGTTTGGTGGAAATAGTATATGAGGCTCTTTGTGCTGTGATTCTATATGCGTTGCAATTGGAGTAAAATTCGCGTCAATGGTAATGTGAAAGGAATTATTCCCGTGTTAATTTAACGTTAAATTACATACATATATGTATATCATCACATATGGTATCTCCTTTCTTTAGTAAAAGGGATAGACACGACTTCTTCGTCTACTGTAGGCCTAATGCAAATAACAAAAGTCAAGTACTCATTAAACTTAAATTGCTGTCCTCACCTACAAATGTTTGTAGTTTTGTACGCATTATCAAGTTATTTATACCATTTTATACTGTATAATGCATAGTCAGACATTTATTGTAATTGAATATCTTTAAACTTAATTTGTCCATTGCTCATTAACATGGTAGTTGGTTCCGGCTATATTTCTTATAAGCAACTTATGTATGGCAACATACAATTGATGACCTGATGATAATCTACCAAGTCGGTTGTGTTATATCCCCGACCGTAGTAAGATTGCGTGTGTCGTGAACAGAAGGTTTTAGTAAGAGAAACTACAGCCTTTATACTAATCACTTAGTAAGCATATTCAATCAACAACAATATATGTCCACTGGCATTTATATATATATTACAAATGTCTTCTAGAACGTTTTGGAATATGCGCGAATATGCTACAGTGGCACAGGAATACTATTTCGAATGTTCTAGATTGAGGTCGAATAATGATTAGTCATTTTAGGATAAAAAGTTCCAGAAAGGTGTAGAAAGCTCAAATGTGGGCTTAACTCGAAGTTTCTCGAATACTTGACAGGATGTGACCACCCTCACGGTACTAAACCTGACAGTAAATATGCATTGTTAAATTTGGAATGATAGGTGTGTTATGTCCTGCAGTGAGCCAATGGCTCTTCAATGGCAATCTTCTGTCAACGATGCTCGGCCATCTGTCGTAATTTAGACAGAATACCTGAGTAATAGTGGAAAGACATTACAACGGAACAGTGGTTATTATAACAACACTAAAATTGCAACACAATAGTGCTTAGCCTCATTTTCGCCACAAATAATGACTCTCCCATTGTTTTTTTTTATTTCTTGTTTCGTCAAGGTACAATTTCGTTGGGTTTTTGTAAATTTTCGCATTTGCCTTAAACGCTTGATTTGTCTGGGGTTTTTTTCGGTTGCTTCTCAAATCACCAACACAATCTGCTCCATTTCTTAAATGCTTCTGCTTTTCGGTCGAGTATTCGAGATCATGAGAGGTTTACTATTCCAAACTGTAAATTTATAACATTACTTAACATTAATAAGTAAGGACCCGACGTGGTATAGTGGATAAGTTCGTATCCGCGTCACCACAAACACAATCCATTGGCGAGAGAAGGTAACGGGAGCCCGCTCTCATAAAGAGCTCACTTCCTAGTAAATTCCTAACCCTGGCATTGGAATCAGTCACGCTCATCAAAGATTATGGTACAGAAAAGAAAAAATGAGTAAGGAAACCAAGGCATACGAATAGCCGTTTTACGTCTGCCTAAGTAAACTTGAATACTTGAACTTCCTGATGAGGTGAAGGGTTCTCTTTTCTGGTGATCTTTCACACGAACTTTGCAGCATTGTGCTGTTTCAATAACTAAAATATAGCGAGGATCACAAAAATAGCACAGCTGGATATGTCTTAGAATGAAAATATCCTTGCTTGTGTTTGGTTGGGAGGAACCAGCAATATTACTCTTCTATTCTTACTATCCCTTATGGCATTGACAATGGCGACATCATTTGCCTAACTTCTTTTAAACAAACCATTTGAGAACTGGCGTGGTTTGATTAAGCCTACAGCAACCATAATTCTTTGCAGGAGTAGAGTAATTTCGTAAACCGGCCTTGTACCAAATCTTTTAAGCGTCAGAAAATGCTGCTCTCGTCAAGTCTATACACATTAGCTGCCTCTTGGGCTGTCAATGAACAAAATGTTTGTAGTCGATTGCCTACATCAGCAGACATCTGCGCTTACTCATTTCTCAAAGGATTCCAAAGTACCAAACATATTTGTCATCAGTTAAGCCATAATACGGTGTGAAATAAACCAAGTCTGATGGATAATCTTTCCTTGCACAGGATTATCGTATTGGGTTTAGGGGAAATTAAGGATTTCAGATATCAGATAATTCATCAAAAGAAAAGAGAAACCACTTAAAATCTATGCAAAAAACAGTACATTACTTGGTGCGTTTCTCATGAAGCAAACTGTGTCAGCGCTGTTGCTCTGTTATTTGTCTGACCACAAACAACCCTCTTCGTATGTCATGGCGTCTCAGAAAATCTAATACCTAAAGGACAATTTAAAGTAAGAGGTGCATAAGTTGACACAGATGCTAATCTCTACAACTGGACAAACACATACGCATTTACAATACTTCATTGTGTCTCTGAACTTTGACAATTATCAATCCTTGTTTGTCTTACAGTTATACTTCGTATTTTTTGTTGATAAAATGGATGCCCAGTTATTTTCGAAAGCATTGAAATAATAATATCTAAAACACATTACGTCTGGCCACCAGTGGATCTTTCCACCTAGCTTACTACTAGATTGGAAAAATTAAGTGCCTGAAACTCGATATAGCTCTACGTCAGTATGTCTCGATTTTCTTGGGGAGTGGATCTAAGTTAGAGCCAAAATAATTAACATCTTCTTTCCATGCTTTTGCCATCATTGATTTGGTTATGCATATCAGAGGCTCCTTTTTAAATCACACTAGACTTTGTCCAACTGGCAGACATCACCCCTGTCGTCTGATCTGATTGACCAAGATACTATGGGGGTATTCATGTTTAACTTTGTGACAATAATGTCACTAGCTGTACTTGGTGTCAACTTGATCAGTATTCTTTAAAGATTGATTTGCTTGAACTTATTGGCCAATTTTGATATGGTAAATGTCTTGTATACTGTATGCAGATTTGTCTTCCATTTCGATGGATGTAGGTATCTCAGACAATAGTTCCGCGGCACAGCACGGCCCTTAAATTTCACACCCTCTGCAAAACACATGTTTTTGGTTGATTTAGAACAGCTGATTCGCATTATTGAGAGAACTTTCTGTTGGGCTGTTTAAAAGTTTTCTCCCCGGCTTTTTAGAAACGGACTTGTATTTTTTTTATGCTTAAGTATATTGTTCAAAATTAATTGACATATGAAATGGATTTTATTCTTTGTTTAAAGATATATGTATTTTTTCATTATGAGGATGCAAAAGGGGCAAACATAGTAACTCGACTCAAGTTTACTGTTTTCGTCTGACAATGTAACTTCTTGACTCCATTACTTAACGTTTATCAAAGTGCTTCAATCTTATACAATGAGAAATTTTAATGTGCAGATAGGGTACCTACAACTTTAGCATCGGCACAGAATGTTATAGGTATTTCTAAGTAAACCTGCGATTACTCAACTCTTCCTTCAAATTTGGTTGATAACTTTTTTAAGTTGTGTTGCTAGCAAACAAACAAACAGAAAAGCAAATGCCGCTTAAAATATAATCTCTGCATTGACCGAGATACAAATATAGCGCATAACCTTCCCACCAAATACCGCTGTTGGGTCATTTATTGACTATTGGAAGTTGACTTGTTGGACTGCAAGAAGCTCCATATTTATACCAATAGATTTACAATGACCGTTTGAGTGAAAGTTTAACTGCATTAAATGCTTTTAAGTTAAGTAAGAACTCTAGAAAATAAGTGTCCTGGTTATATATCCAGAAATCTAAACTTTACCGCCCTTCTAAAGAGAAGAACGATTCGTGGATAGATCGTTCAACTCTCCAAAATGGTGGTAAATTTACTAATTTTATATTTTGTAAGAAGTCTAGAAAGCTTTTATAGCAAATTTTGATTTTTTGGAGATACGCATGAGCCATTAACTAGCATGTATTATTTGTTGAATAACTGAATATTTTGTGCAATTAGGGCAAATATTCGAATAGGTAAATTCAAACCAAATACCGATTGGGGATTGTTATTTTCAGTCCGTGAGCATTGATAACAAGTGTCAGACTGCTAACAAATAGATAAATAAAATAAAACACAAATTGGCTGCGGATATTCTCAAAAATAGATTTATGCAGATTTTTTGAGTTACGGAATAGACCTTTTTTTAAAAGACCTCTTGATGGGCTCAAATTGACTCCTTCTCACCTATGTTGTGCGTGCGCAGTTACAAAAATACAATTGTCTCCAAGTTATATCCACAGGCTGGAAGCCCATGATAAGAGTCATTTGACTTTCACCAAATAACACCTTCACAAAGTTAAAGAACAACAATTTTTCAATTACATATAATACTTTACTCTCTTTAAAACAATTGTCTCGTCGATTTTGTCGTATTTGGGCGTAAGGCTTTTATATATGTTTTGATTGCGAATGTGAATGATAATGTGCCAGTTCCCTATGTTCTATGTGCCTGCATGAAAAGCCCATTGTCACGCGGTGTCTTCTCTCTCAGGAAATCAAAAACACCACGCGAGTTATGGTTCAGTGACAACTCAGATTTAAATAAGTTTTCGAGAGTCATCATGTTATAATTAACACATTTCGCAGAATTTGCCGAGTTAAAGTATCTATGATCGAGCTTCTGTTATTCCTAACTACTTCGTTAAACCTGGCGTTTTCCAGCTGCCCGAAGTGGGCGAGTTACTACTACCAGCAGCCGTGCATGCCCACGCAGCTATCGTAGGAGACGAAATATTCACCTTCTCCATCACTTTCACGCTGAAATTTGATTTTGTATCCTTCATGGTAGCTTCCTCGTTCGTCTGCCATTACTGGCGGGGAAAGAGAGTTTTGTGCTTCTGCTGACGCATCACGTCGTTGAGTCATATTATTTTTTGCACGACGCTGGGATAGCACATTGATTAACTTGATATTGTTTGGAACTCTTCAAATGCTGGTAAGTTGAACATTTGCCATGTCTGCCCTTATCTCGTCCCTGGTTGTTGATTCTTCGTGTCGCGAATGAAGGTGGAAGTTTTCAGGTGGTATTTAAAACGTTGTAAATGTCTAAAATATATTTCAAAGTCACGAAGATAAGGTTCATTTCAGTTTTGTTTTGAGTGAACTCTCGTAGATTGAGTCATGTTGCCTCATCTGTAATAAAAGCCTGACGTCACAATGCTGCCATTACAGGACAATATATGGTCTGAAGACAGTTTTTCTTTTAGTTTTGCTGCCGTAACTTTTAGTTTTGTTTCCCATTCAGGCGATCCCAGATGTGAAAAACATGCAATAACGTGAACTCAACCGCGTGTGATAGGCGTTCGCCATTTACTTATATCGGTAACCCTACTGTTATAACAAGAATTTCCGTTGATTGATGGTTAGATATCCACGGAAGACATAAAAAACCAATAAACCTGGAGACAAACGAGGGCAGGGTACACTACTGAAGTATCCTTGTTAACTGAAAATCCTCAATGTAAATTTGCCAACACATGAACTTGGGCGCTTGCCGCCTGAAAGGTGTCCATGGTGGAAAGCGTTAAGTAGGAGCTACGAAGCCAGTATAAAGTACCCTGGTTTGCTGGGTGATGGTTGCCAGTATAGTTGTTGTGTCTTATGGAGATTTATTTTCAGACCGACCGAAGCAGTGTGTAAGTAACTTTATACGCAAAAAAGGTTAATTTTTGCAACGCGGTTTGCTGCTGTTGTCGTCGAAGAGTGTTGGTTTTGCAAATAATTATCTTACACGAAGAATACCATGTCAGATACCACGATGGTTGCTGCAAGATCTCTACAAAATAGAAACCAAGATCTCTCTATGTACCCTGTCATAATGTACCATTGTTTTTCCCTCAGCTTGGGCACTATGTTGTCGCTTTTTGGAATATCGCGGACGGACATCTTAACTGCAAAGAACCACAACGATAAAAGCACACTTTATTTTTGGCAAACATGTTTTCTAAATGTCAGAACGAAAACGGCGTAGCCTAGCTACTGCCTGAATTAATTTTAGATTCTTTCAAAATTTGCGTGTTTTGGTCCTCTGAATACAATGACCGTGTTGCATTTTAATTGTTACTGAAGCAGGCTTGTCAGAATTGAACTCCTGACATAGAAAAATGCCCTATCATACGACAACCTAGTCTTTCATGGTACATTAATATATATCTTTTCTTAACATTGTTCAATTGTCATATCGTAGAGCATGTTTTAATATTTTACCGAAATTAAATTGACCTTGTGGTTTTCGTGAAATAGTATCGCAGGAAGTCGTGTTGTTTTTACTGCCACTAACTTCCCCTCGACGTTCCTGTTTTGGTCGGATTTCTATTAAGCCGTATGTTGGAGATTTCTTCGATGATTCTGATCTAACCTGCCCATACCTGGCAGAGTTAGCGATCTTTGCTGGCGCTCAGAGTTTTCTTGTTTTGTGTAATGTTTTTAATTGCAGCTTTAATCCATATGTTTCCATCATTTCTTTGTCGTTTCATCGCATATTTGAGCTCTTGCTCCCATTGCTTTGCCAGTAAGCGAAACGTATGGATGTTTCATGCCGCAATCTGAACTTTGAAAGAAACTCAGCTGTCGGCAATCGTTATTTTAACAGTTTGCCAAGGCAAACCAGATTTCTGGCTCTCCAGATGTGACAAATGTGTTATGTCAACTACCAGGTGGAGTTGGATGCCGTGCCTTGTTTTATGTGGAAACTTTTGATGACAGCAGTACTTTTGGTAACTGCCTGGTATGAGTTTTTTGAGGCAAGAAAAGGTTGTGAGCTGTAGTTTGCTTTTTTTTGCAATTGATCCTGACTGTCCTTGCCCAATGAAATTTGATACACTGGGTATTGATATCAACTAGTTCCATACTAAATTTGCTATTTGCAGAGAATTTGGATTTGAGTTGGAATGATTATTGTGTTCACTTGCATTGCAGTAAATTACTCAGAACAGTCAATTTTACACGCCTGTCGCACCGATTATTTAGTTTTTAAATAAGGTGTTACATAGGGCTTAATCCTGTTGACAACGTCAAGGTCATCATGGCTGTGGCACATGCAGTATGGTTGTGTAAATGCTGTAAGCACTTGTTTGGTACTTAGAACAGTCTGAATAGTTTTTGTTTTGTCAGACTTTGCAGTTTGTGTACGAACAAGGGTTTTGTCATATTTGCAGTATGACTTACCATAAATTTTAGTGATTCATGAATGCATATATTTCTTTAGCACCTGGTCACAATTATATTACGAGATAATGGTAATGTAAGTTTAGATATACTTGGACGTTGTCTTCTGTGTATATATCCTGTTTTTGAGGATAAAAAGCATACATTGTAACTGTACATTACAGTAATGTCTTATCAACAATGTCTCCTATGCTTTTGATACTCTCCTTTTAGTTCATACTTCTGTTCAAAATAACCTTTTAATGTCAGTAAATGTAATAGGAATAGTAAAAAGGCCAAACAGGTTAATTTAAAACGACAAAAATTATTTATTCAATTGTCACTCGCCATTTTGATACAGACAGAGAAATTAATGTAATTAAAGTCATGAATCTGCTGATGAGCTGATGCTTTTTTCGTTGAGCTAAGAAGTAAATCTCTGCGAGTCTTGACAGTTGCTACTTCTTTTATACTTACATATTAATTGGAAAAAACCAGGTTTTTTGTAATGGCCAAAAATGACCTTTCCCTTTTGTCTGTAAGTTTTAATTTTTTAAATTCAATGCTGTATTTTTGTGTAATTTACAACAGTGTACTCAGCAGCATGAAAAGTACTAGTAGCAGCTGAATCCTAAGTCTTTTATTCAGCTTTACGTTTTATTCCCCTCTTCAGTTAATGCATTGAGAACTCTTGTTACCAGTATTGGAATCATGCAGGTTTGGTTATATACTTGTACAGAGATATGTACATATACCTAAAGTGATTACTAGATCAATAAGTAAATAGAGAGAGATAAAGAGATAGATAGATGGATGTAAGGATGGAAGGACAGACAGGTCGATGGATGGATCTTTAGATATATATTTCATTACATGAACAGGTAAAAAGTATTTCTGCTCAAAGCCAAGGAGACCTTTTGCTGACTACGAAGCAACGATTAACTCATCCTGAACCCATGACTTAAGATTAAAATTTTGATTGTCAGCTATATAGGTCAAATAAGATCAGACGAAACGAAATGTCGAAGTTAGGAAATCAATTTTGCTTTCTACTTACAGGAGGAAAAGATGGTGGTTGTGAAAATTACTCATCCAATGTTAGTTGTGCTTGTAGTTCTTTTCTTGCATAAAGCAGGCACCAGATTGGAACCAATTTGTTATCAAAGACCTGGAGAATTTGTTGAAACATATACTCTGCTTTATGAGTCCCTGTGGAAGTAGGAATGGAAGCGTTTTCCAGGTGGAACAGAGATAGGAAGGGAACCTTTTTGTTTACAAATAAGCCTAATCTAAAGACAAACCGTTCATGTTGCAATTATTTGCTGTCTCTGTTGCTTATTTGCGGAGATGTGAGTACAAATCCAGGCCCTGTCAGTCACTCCTGTGGACTGTGTTTCATGTCTGTAATGGAAAATGAACAAGCCGTTTGTTTTGACAGCTGTGATGAGCTGATTCACACTATGTGCGCTGGCCTAAATAAGCTCATAGTGTGAATCAGTGAGTGTGGAAGGCTGAAAAAACAACATCGTGCATGTGGCTTTGCCCTATCTGCTTACAGCCTAATTTCTCATATGCCTTTTTCGAAGACCTTTCCTTAACAGGGCATTATAATTTATATGATGGCCTTGACTCAACAAGCAGCATTAATGAAGATCATGACGAAAATGAAATTGATGAGCCTATGGAAAATAACATGCAAAGGAATGTGCAAAGAAAGGGGCATAAAGATTGTAACCGTATATTGTAGAAGTCTTTGCTATAAAGAAAAACAAATACTCTTGCTCTCTGTAATTGAAACTCATTAACCTGATATTATTAATGCAACTGTGACTTTTCTGTCACCAGACATCAATTCCAGGGAATTGCTAGCCAATGTTCAATTTACAAAAAAGGAAATAAGACAGATGCTTCAAACTACCGTCCTGTCTCGCTTACATCCGTGACATGCAAGATTCTAGAATACACAATTTTTCATCATGTAATGACTCATGTAGAGGAGCATAACATTTTAACAGCTGAGCAGCACGGATTAAGAAAAGGCCATTCATGTTAGACTCAGTTAATATCCATCATAGAAGAGATTCATAGGCATTTGGACAAGGCCCAGCAAACGGATGTAATAATATTAGACCTGAAAGCATTCAACACATTTCCACACCGGAGGCTCTTATTGAAGCTAGAATATAATGTTATCAGAGGGGATATAGAAAGATGGATAAGTATGTGGTTGATTAATAGGAGTCAGACTGTTGTAATTGACAGTGAACAGTCTAGAGAAACTCAAGTCTGATTTGATGTCCCACAAGGAACTGCCCTTGGCCTGCTGATGAAGTTCAATTACAAATTGATCTTGATCAGGTGAGTGAGTGAGCAGACCGTTGGCAAATGGTGTTCAATCCCAGTAAATGCTATGTTCTCAGCATCCATCGTAAAAAGTCACTGGTAATTCATGATTATATGATTAGAAGACAAGTACTGGAACATGTTCAAAGGCATCAATACCTTGGAGTGACAATATCTAATGATCTGAATTGGAAGTGTGTTGAAAATATTGTTGGGAAATCTAGTAGAACATTGGGGTTTATCAAGGGAAACCTTATATATTGCCCACAGGAAGTGAAGCTACAAGCTTATAAGTCTCTCATGCATCCTATCTTGGAATATTGTTGCATGAAAAGCTAGACATACCAACACTACAGGACAGAAGAAGGCAAGCTCGACTAGTGTTATTCAAAAAGATTGTAAACAACACTTCTGCTGTAAAAGTTCCCAGCTATGTTTTAAAAAACACATCGAGCAGAAGGCAGAATGCAGCTTTAATAGTCAAACATTTAAACTGCTTCATTTCAATTTCAAAGACTGCATTCTTGCTCCAACAAAGAAATTTTAGAACTGTGAATATTTAAATCTAGTGTAATTTTTTTAATTTAATCCAGTATAATTTAGCTTGCAATTTTGTAAGATAGCTTCGGGACCTTTTAACTTTTACGTAAATTTTACATTAATTTTCATTCTGAAGATGTAGGTTTGTCAAGTGTAATAAGTACTTAGTACTAAGACAAAGATAAGCAGTTAAGTTGTGCCCTCTCTCTCTCTCTCTCCCTCTATATATATATATATATATTCATCAAGAGTGGGCATTACCACAATAGCTGCACTAAGTGGGAGCCGACCGGGCTCGAACTTGCAATC